>CAIGRF010391313.1:0-11176 GCA_903798235.1 Fraxinus ornus | reverse complement strand
GCTATATATCCTATTTACTATATGTTCCAACTTTGGTTTTTTTTTTTTTTTTTGGTATTATTTTATAATTCTTTTATTTAGATCTTTTGTTTTTTGTGAGGGTTAAGCATCAATCCGCCTCGAGGCGCCTCATAAGGAAAAACCGCCTCAATACTTAGTTTCGTCTTTTTAAGCCTTGCTTGGGAGGATTCATAATATTACGAGCCCAGCCAGTGTTCAAATCATTATATCATACATATTGTCCACTTTGGGAGAGAATCCGCCCTCTTACCCATCACGGATTTCTGTCATATCCTCCAAAATTCGAACCAAAATCCTCTACTTTGTGAGAAATTTAAGTTAGGTACTGGTACCAATTGAGTAGCCTTTTTTTTTGCAACAACCCGAACATGTGTCTAAACCGTTATATCATACATACTATCCACTTTGAGAGTGCATCTACCCTTTTAACTTTCACAAAATTCTATCACGTCCTCCAAGATTTGAAACCAAAACATTTGCCTTATGAGAGACCTATGAAGCACGACACGTACACGTGTGTCCAACAAGACACATGTCAGATACGCCATGTAATTTTTCAAAAAAAGTATCGACACGTCACGTCGTCGACATGTTGATTAAATTCTTTATTTATATAATATAAATTTAGTTTTATACTTATTATTAATTTTTTCCGTCGAAATATTTTAAATATGAGTACCTATTTGTTATTTAATAATAATTTTGAGTTAAAATATATTATACTTCTGATAAAGAAAAAAATGACCATGGTAAAGTGTTCAAGGAATGTCGATAATATGTGTCGGATACGGATACGCTACCCTAGTTGAAGTGTCTGTGTCACAAAGTGATACTTCAATTAAATCATGGGACCAATTGAGAAAGATACAGCTTGGACACGGGCTCGAATCGTTCGTACTCAAAATTTGATATAATACGTATTGTTCACTTTAGAAGGGCATCTCTTGTAAGGTATAGGTCTTGAATTCGAATATTAGGGGACGCAACAAAAAGCCGTGAGGGGAAGGATAGATGCTTTTTCAATGCGGACAGCACGTATGATATAACGACTTAAACACGAGGCTCGAATCATTACACATAATGACTTCCCAGCAGAGGCCTTTATGTCTTTGTAGGAGGACAATCACAAACATAACATTTAGACAGTAGAGGAATATATGTTATAGATGTTAAGAGTTTTAGTTGGCAAATGAGTATATGCTCAATTAAATATTCTTCAGATTATTCTCATTCAGCTATAATAGCTGAATTGAAATAATTTGCATAATTTGGAGAATCTGCTATTGAGCATTGACTCCTCTGCCACCCATCCCTCAAACAATAGAGGTGCAATAGAACTTTCAAAATGATAGTGTTGGATGGACTAGGACATGTGAGTTAATTATTTGTTTCCTGGTATTTTCAGGAACCAAGAAGGCAAAATGGTGGTTGTCTTGCATTGCTGCACATTTCACTCCTTGCTACTTTCTGGCAAATTTCAGTAAAAAAAGGCACCTAACCTAGATAAAGCAAATGGTAGTGTAGATAAGATGCAAGCAGCTTGCAATAGTGCCTGAGATGCATAACACAGTAAAAATAAATTGAATTCCAAGAAGCCGACTAAATAAAGGAGTGAACATGTCATGTCAGCAAAAAATTCAATATGGCCAGATACATACCTCTTCATCTATGCTAGTCAAGTAATCCTTCAAAAGTTTTTTCCACTTTGTAATCACAGTCGCAACGTTTTTAACCAATTCACCTGCAAGAAAGCATTCAAGTCCTTAATGCACATATGATTTGAATGCTTAGGTAAGCTTACAGACCCATAAACTAATTAGCATCAGGGGCTCTCACATTATCAAATTTATTCGAATTTTTAAACAATGCGCCTTCTTCAGAGTTCATATACAACTGAATGACATCAAGCACTGCTTTGTGAGAAATTGCAGCAGAAGCAGATATCACTATTAATATGTAGTGAAGCTTGAGACAAGTGCTCACATAAGAGAAATAGGTAAAGAAATTTCCGCTAATGTAATCTAACATTTTAAGTAAATGGTAATTTGATGGCCACTTGCAGCAAATTTGCAGGTAAAAAAAGAAAAGAAAAAAAGAACTTGTGGCCTCTAGGTTTTTGATTAATCAGGAGTAATTAATCATGTTCCGCCTCCAGGTATTAAAGAAAAGCTATAACCTTCCACACTGAGATACACAATATTCTCATATCCACTCTATCTGCCAGAGTACTAGAATAATTTAAATGCCTAGATAAAATAATTGCCTCTTTATAAATTACTGTCATTATAACCATATCTTGGTCTGCATTAGAGTACGTGATAAAGAGAGTATTTATAGTATTTCACAAAGCCTCTAATAATTGCCTCTTTATCAATTACTGTCATTATAGCCATATCTTGGTCTGCATTAGGGTACGTGATAAAGAGAGTATTTATAGTCCTTCACAAAGCCTCTAACAAGGAAAAACATAAGAGAGTGATCTTTTAGCTAATACATGTCAAAAACAAAGAAAGAAACAACTATCATGATTAGAAACTTGCCGGGTGTATCATGAGGAGTATCCGAAGCCAATTTCATCATCGAATAGAATAATGCACTGGCACAGTCAGTAGATGTCAGATTGTAAGACAACCTGAGGCATGAAAGATTTGAGTGAGATGGTACAATGTTTTGAGCAAACAATACCTGTTTGAATATATCGGTCTTATCATTAGTTATGTACAATGTTGCAAAAAGTGACGAGCATTGAATAGGGGCATGAACATGTTCATCTGAATGCCTGTCAGCTAGCTGATTGATAGTATCTTACTCTTCTAATGGAAAAAGGGTCGACGTGTATGTTAAAATATGTTGATGAAAGCATATAGAGGAATGATTTGATGAAAGATGACAGTAAAAGCTGCAGTACATGAAGAGAATTCACAGGAAAATTGTGGGAAGTAAAGAAAAATATTGCTAATAACATTACATGGCCCTAAATAAGACAAGTAAGATAGAAAGCATTAGTAATTTGGCTGCTTAGTTATTCATCAATTGCTCTATCATATTTTTATTCCATTGGCATTTCTTTATGGCATATTCAGGTTAACTCTACGACCATTGTGGACTCAATATATTCCCCCATACATGACATGAAATTTCTCTAACGTAGAATAAGATCAAAAGAAACTAGCAAGGGAAGTAAATAACATACCTCAGTGAGTTTACTTCTAAAATTATATTGTCTTCTTTAACATTTTCATGAACAGCCCTCAGAAAAGTTGCTTCAACCTGTATGAAGAATTATAATCAGAATGAGATTTCAAATACCATGTGCGTGTACAGGAGAATAATTATCAGCACATACCTCTTTCTCAAAATAGGAATAATCATCCCTGGCATCCTCATCGGAATCATTATCAACAGAATCAGGTTCCAGCTCTCCTGAAGGTGGAAGAAAATTGCCATCTTGATTTGATATCTCCAGTTCATCAGTTGCGGTTTTAATAATCTCAACGAGTCTATCTGCAGGTATTGGTGCAACTGAATGTCTCCATTCTTCTTCATGCCCTCCTTCACCAAGTGACCATATGAAACCAACACCACCATCGCCAACCTGGTACATAAATTACTGATTAGGAGACGGTATGATATTATAACCAACATCAAAGTAAGCTTTATCCTCAATAAATTTGAGCAGTTGAAGTTGGAGAAATTCAATTGACAATGTAATGGGGTCCTTAATTTTATTTTTTTTATAACCGTGGATGTCCGGGCCAGCTTGCGCGCACCTCGACTAATCATACGGGGTTCTGAAGTTTACGGCCGAGTACTCACCTCAATGGCCTTGAGGGGACTCGAACTGGTGTCATTGAGGAGCAAACCCAAGGCCTGACCAATAATAGGGTCCTAAAATAATTATACTTCGAATCAACTTTGACTACCAATCCTCCCAAGTGTAAAAAATAGGAGAAGAACAAGATGCTTCATCAACTATTTGCACACACTCCTAATGGCTAGTGACTCCTTATGTCGACCGGACAAAAATATCTAGAAATTCATATTTTAAGATCCTTTTTTGGATCTATTGCCAAAGCTAAGTAGCGGTCTAAAATTTTGGATTACATTTTTATGATTATGCATGGACCAGGTTATATTGTGGTGAATTCTTCAGAAAATATATCTTTTTATATATTTCAGGCAGCAGTTTCCCCAATGTCAAATAATAAAATTTCTTTGCTGGTTAAAAAAACTTAGAAAAAATGAATGATAAGAAATACACGGGCTATCAAAGAAAAGAAAGAAAATGGTTTCATAGGCACGATCATGTAGGAAATAAGAGAAAAAATGTAAATGGCAAAGGAAAAAAAAAAAAACAGACCTCAGATCCCGCCCGTCGTTGTGAATCAGATAACTTGGTGCTGAATTGATCATTCAACTTTTCAGGTGTACTTGAGATTGCTGCGTATCAAAGTAAGGACTGTATAAAACTTCTATATTAAAACATAAATAAATAGAAAAAATAAAAGCCCGTATGCATTAGGACATGAATTGACTCTCAGAAGTTTGGCACCAAACCAGAACGATTTACGATTATTTACATATACTCTTTTTCTGAAATGCACCACTACTATATCTTTCTAACAGTCAAATGTGCATGCGATGTAATTAGAGCATCTAATGTTAGTACACTAATTTATGAATATTTTCCGTGTACCCATATCCAAAGCAAAGTCTCTTATCAATCAAATTAAAAAGTTGAATATTCATTTGAATGACAATTAGATCCACAAAGGTACCTGATTCTCGTACTCAAGTAAGACCAACAAATTCAGTAAGTCATTCCAAGTTTTCCTTTTTAGAGGATGGGATACAGCAAGCCAATTGGATTGGTAAAAAGTGAAAGTTCTGACAATTATATCATTACATGTAGATTCAGCTGTGATATTTTTTAAATTTTTAAATATAAAAGATTCATGAGGAAGTCAAAGGTTATTTAACTGAATATAGGCATCTTCGCAACTTGAACCCAACTATTAGATTTAACATCTATAAGGATTCAGTTCCATGCTAATGTATGACAAGATATTCAGAGTTAGAAGTTACATGGAATTTCTATAACGCCACTGCTATTGTCAGCATATTCAAGCTCCTCATCGCTATCTTGTTTGACCGGTTGCTGAAGTAAAGACACTTTTGAGTAGGCAGGGACAATAAATTGTTGTCCAACTACAACCTACATGGCATAGAAGCAGGAGGTACTATGAAACTCAAGTAAAATAAAAGACCATATGTTGAGTTACATCTTAGATCAATGAAAATAGCTGATTGTTGTCATGTGTGACATGAAATGTGAAATAACGCTTCATTTATATGTCAAAATGGGAAAATAATAACTACTTGCAATATGAAGAACCTTCAAATTGAAAATGAGTTTCAGTAAAAAGAAAAACATATTGTATTTTTCCAATCTTTTCACTCTATTCAACTAAACAATATTATAAGAGTAAAAGTGAAATGAATTATCACATATAATCTGTATCCTCCAGGATACTTATATTTTGCTGTTGAAAAACCCACTCAAAGCTTTCATTTAACTATTTATTCCTGAAGAAGTAAAAAACTTTTCAAAAGTAAACAAACAAAAGTTTGATCAAACTATATCTGTGGAAATGGAGGAAATAAATAAATGTCACCAAAGAATAGGACAGTACCTCGAAAGACAAAACAGCACCAGGTTCTAAAACTGCACCAGACTTCATAATCACCCCATCACATACTATTGCATGCTTCAGTTTGCATCCATCTTCGACGGTTACATTGTTCCATATATAACAACCCTCTATTGAAACATTTGATCCAATAACACAATCTTCCCCAACAACTGAATCTGATATTTCAGTGTTGCTTCCAATGGAGGTGCCATTTCCAATGACAGTAAACGGACCAATTTGTGCAGAACGTGATAACCCAACCTCTGAAAAATCAAGGTAAAAAGAAGCCATCCAGTCGTGAATGGAAAATGTAACAAAGTGAAGTGGTCCAATCATGAGTCGTTGCTAGCATTATTTCTAAATGTGAAGGTTGGGCATCATGCCTTAGCACGCAACACACTGAATGTCACCATCAAAAGAAACAGAGCTGCCAAAAGTTGAGACACTGGAAATGCAATTTCTTACATTTTGCATAATTAAGAAAATTATCTGCAGCTGAATTATTCATATAATTTTCAGGTTAAAAATGTAATTTAGCCACCTGCACATATCACAAATTAAAATGCCAAACCAAATTTGTCTGTAGAATAAGCCCAAATGCACCTAGCCCTGTTACTTTTTGGCAACCTTTAAGGTTTTAACCAACAATTCGAAAACAGATATATTTTATGGGAAGTGTATAGTGCAAGTAGTATGTTTCCAGGATAAGATGGCATTACCACAACTGAAATAAAAGAAAAAAAAAATTATCTTTAGTTGCAACACCCAAGAAAGACAAATTATCTCGATAAGTTTATCAAGCAACAATACCAAATATAGCTATGCAAGCATCTGAAATTTTTTACACAGCTTAGTTTCTGTTCACCTGATGCGCGGTACATTCCCCGTCTTTCAAGCTTGGTTGCACAGTTTCCAAAAAACTGGACATCAGGCACCAATGGGTATGTCCACCTCTGTATTATATCCTTACTGATGGTGTCATAGCTACGATAGTTATCAATCCTAGCCGCATAACTTGAATGAATTTCATGAGTGAAAATTTTATACCCCATAATCTGCGAGTAAAAACGAGCAGATATAGAAGATTAATGCTGTGTACATTAGTATCCATACAGAAAACAATTTTTTTCTCCCCGGAGAGGATTATCAAAACAGTTTCTAAGGAAATCCCGCAGAAACATATATACATATGCATATATGCACATGACTGCATGACAAGCGGATTTGGATGTAGACGTAGGAAAAAAAGATTAAAGCCGAACATCATTTCTTTTTTTCCTTTTTGTGTATTGGGTTGGCAGGGGAGAGGGAGAGGGGGAGAGAGAGAGATCCTGAAAACAGCTTAAAAGATATATAATAGATACTTACATCATCAACAAGTAACCCCTTGACAAAGTGACGACGTAGATGTTGATAGTCAAAATTGTCTGTGAAAAGACTAAGAACTTCTGGAGAGCATATGTCAATATAGCAGTCCTGTGAACAACAATGCCAATAATGTGAATGCAAAAGAAAAAAATGTTCATATCCTTACAAGGACAGATCATTAGGAACTATCCAGGAAGACTTCTGTAAATATGTAAAAGTGGAGAAAATATAATAGCAACATATAAAAATAAAAAGGTCACAGCTTCAACATCAGTTAAGAGATTTCAAAACTACGACATGATCTAATAGGGGTTACATCACAAGGTTCAATATCCAAGGAACCTAACTCATAGTAAAGTTGTTCACCATACATTTCCTCCTGTTGTCAACTAGACCACACATCATTCCAAACAGCTTATCCCAAAGTATTCATTTTCCTTTTCTTTTTTTATCACCTCAAATTCATAGAATTAATGGCCTCTAAAAGTCTCCAAATTAGGCATGATGTCTTATCCTCTTCAATCAATCTCATGTGTGGTCGTATACTTTCTTCTTCACTTCCTTAACCACATCCAACACCCTTTCTAATCGATAAGTGTAGTTTCTACACTTATTCGGAGTCCTAAATGATGATATTTTGTTAATCTTTGGACGGATTAGTGCCTAATTTGTTATTTATTGCTTTTATTAGGAAAAACTTGTGTTTGGGTGAAAAATTGGAAGAAAGAACGGAAAAGGGCTAAAATGAAGGAAATCTAAAGTTCGGGGACTAAAGTACAAATACTTAAAAGTTGTGACGGACCTCACGATGAAAATTCAAGAGTACTAGGTGTCAATTAGATGAGAAAAGAAGCCAAATGAATGAAATGTAGTCAAAGTATTATCAAACATCAATTTCCAGCCGAAAGAGTTATGTTCTGAATTTTTTGCCTCATATTAAAGCTCATTTTTGGCATAGCAAACGCCCAAATTGGAAAATGATATCTAAGTAATAATTGTAACCCTTTAAGTTAGCTTTTTCAGCACATTTTGAATCGCCTCAATTAGATATCGAGAAAGAAAGTTACGACAAAAATACCGAAAGCTACTCGGGACAAGTCTAGGCGCATGCTTCCTCTTCTAAGACCTCCTAAGGAGCCCCAAACAAGCCGGCGCACGCCCTGACTATGCCTAGGTACACGCCTTAGTATAAAACGGGAAAAAATCCATTTTTTCTTATTTTTGTTTTGGTAACAATTCAATGCAATCTTTTTATCATCCTTTATATATCAAAACTCGACAAGAACATGGTAGGACCTCCCTAGACCTCAAATTCATATATTCTACATATTTTAGAGGCGAAGAACGAGACCAATTCATCGATCAAAGGCAGATTTTTACAAGATTATTGAAGATTTCTCCTCCCTTTTCAAAATTTCATTCAAGAAAGTGGATTTCTCCACTTTCGCCAATCTTTTCTTGATCTGAGTGATGTTATTCCATCTTTTCTTGTGTAATTCAATATTTAGGATGATTAGCCAAGTTTTTCCAATGTATTGGATGATTGAGGAACCCTATTTTTGTTTATTTCAATTTAAGAATTTAATTTAGGTATTTCTTGTTATTTATTGATTGATTTTACATTCTCATTGCACTATTTAATTGTTTGGCCATCAATTGATAATTAGTTACTTGTTGTAGTGTATGAATACTCACAATAAGTTTAGAACGCGGTAAAATCAACATATGAGCAATACGTATTAGGAATTATATATATGGCATGTGCAATCATGTAAATAAGCTAAACTAAATGTATGATTTTCATATGAATTTGGATTAAGAATAGGATCGCGTCGTGTTAATCATATATTGGTGTGTATTGGAAAAGAGCATTTAACATATTAGCATTATCTATTGTCAAAAATGCATGAAATTAACTAGATTATTAATTGACAATTGAAATAGATGAAAATATGGGAATCATGAATCCAACACAAGCATTCACATTCATTAAAACCATAATTTACTTACTTAATTAGTTTAGATTAGAGGTAGTATAAACAACCACAAAATCACTCTTTTGTTGTCACTACTCACTCGAATTTAATACTAACTATTGAACGACATTATTCATTAAAACCATAATTTACTTACTTTATTAGTATAGATTAGAGGTAGTATAAACAACCACAAAATCACTCTTTTGTTGTCACTACTCACTCGAATTTAATACTAACTATTGAACGACATTTTAAACTTTATTCCTTGTGGGAACGATAAATTTGAAACTCATTATTTCTATTACTTGTAAAACGATCTCGTACACTTGCAGGTTTCAACATAACACTGATAGAGGCCATGGGTGTGTTTGATTAAGAAATGGGAAGCTAGGAATGGCAAAGTTTGCTTGTTTTGTGCTTCAAATCCTAAAATTTCTTAACGAAGCAATGTAATTCCCATAAATTTTGAGTAATAAAAAAATAAATCATAAGCTTTCCAGGGATGAAATTGTTGTAAAGCTCAATGCTAAATCGTCCTGCTTCAGAAGAGGGAACAAAGGTAAGATAGTGGAGCAAAAGAGCTCTACCAGGTCAGTAGTGTTTAAAAGATTCAATGCCGATACATTATATTGTCATTACTTACAGATCAACATAAAGTCATTTTTATTGCACAACTGACTGATTCTCTGTCACCGATTAAACATACTCAAAAACCAAAGAGAAAAGTAGTAACATGTAAAAACCATATAGTTTTTCTTTTATATTCAGTCATTTTTTTATATAATTGTATTAATTAAAAAAAGAATACAATGGAAGTTGTATTATCAAAATATACAAGAAAGAAAAGACATGAAATTAGGCAACCCCTCTATAGGATCACTAGCCGCGACATTAAACCAAGTATATAAAGTCAAATAAAATAATTCTCTAATTTGCTCTGTATATTCAGACATAAAAAATGCTAAGTCAAAACACAAGTTTAAGAAATAGAACCTGCTTGTCATTGTGAAGAGATATAGAAGCATTATCCATAAGCAAAGCCTTATCCAGCGAGATGGTCCCTTTATGATCATCAGCCTTATCTTCATAATACAGCAGCTGCTTTTTATCAGGATCAATTGCCATAAAGAGTTCTTCCGTTCCAAGACGAGATTGGTTAGTGATTGATGAAGGCTTTGATTGTTTAATGACAATTGTCATTACGGCATTATTATCCTTTCTCCGTCTCTCTTTATGTTCTTTAAGTGCCTGTGTAAGTGGCATGTTGCTCACTGTATCCCCAGTAACAAGGATGAAATCTCCACTTATCTTCAAATTGAAAATGTATATACCAAGTTAGCTTGTCATTAGCTTAGAGATTGCAAAAATAGTAAGCATTAACAGAAAATGGCATCACCATTCAAAAGAAGCTCATATATAAAATGAAATGCGCATCTGCAATCAAAAGAGCTGATAGCCTTATAAGTTATGAGCATGACGCGAAGAAAGATAACATCAACTTCTAATACTTCCCAATTTTTCAAAGTAATGACAAACAACATGAGCATAGACGTTGTTTCTTTCCATATCAAAATCCTAGGAATGGTCATTATTCCACGCTTTCTCACTGGAGCAATTACAATGATGCCAAATGACTAGAACTCAGTCTTGATAATCTGATGCCGTGGTAGGCCTAGGCATACCATTTTATATAAAAATAAATTCTAACTCTTTCGTTTCCTGCCTCTGCCAACGTTTATCTTCAAAAGTTCAAACTTCATGACACTGAAAATGTGTTTATTTAGCATAGGCTATGCGATGAATTATTGCATGCATGGTATAAAAAGGCGGTAGTGAGGCCCGCCTTAAGGCCCGCCTCACCTTGAAGCGCATGTAGTATGCCTCGAGGCGATATTTTTTAGGCTAAAAATATGGGGCTTACGCCTCTAAATCTGAGGCGCAAGCCTCATGGAGCATGAGGCGTGCGCTTCATTTAAAATTTGATTTTTCAATTGTATGAAAAGAAATCAGAAATGACCCTTCTTAAAAAAGAAATGGTCATTTAAAAATGCATTTTGGGCCCAAACAAAACAATAAAATGAGGTCACATTACAATTGGTGGATGAAGAAGATGAT
>CAIGRF010391185.1:0-34826 GCA_903798235.1 Fraxinus ornus | reverse complement strand
TTTTTTTATTAATATCTGAATTTTGAAATTTTAAACACTATTTTTTAGTTTTGAAATGAGTCATAGTTAATCTCTCATATATAAAAAAATTTCATAAAAAAAAAAAATATTACACTCAGTCCAAAAAATTTTCCTTCATTTTTAACCACGCATCTTCAAATAATCTACTAATCTAAAATGCATTCTACCTAAAAAATGGAACCCATAAAAATCTTAAATTATAAGACAAGGTAATGATCAACTTCCGTCGACACTTTTTCAATTAAGATACCATTCAGCCTTTTCATTGAAGTTATTTTAAAGACCTGTTACAATTCGCCCTGGCATGCTTCTTGCCAACTATTTGTACGATATAATCACTTGGATATCATGTCATAGATAATCAATGAAATCATCATCATAATTACATATGTGAACCACTCTTAATTGTTACTATAAACTGGCTGAAAGCCCTTTCAAAAACCCATTAGTTCATACAAGCATATACAAGATTACAAGAAAAACACTAAACAGAAAGGAACATTCTTTTCCTTCTCATTGGAGAGCCACGAGAAAGAACCAAAGGAGGGTGGGGGGATACATGTGAGCCTAAAAATGATTATTGGCATCAAAGCTACAGCCACATATCTACATTCTATAACAAAACAGAATCTACACAACGTAAAAGCCAATAGTGTCAATCAATGTGTTCCACTGTCTCTCAAGTTTGAACAAGGATCATCAGAATTCGATAGACCAGAACCACTAGTCTTTTCATTTTGACATCCCAAATCATCTCTTCTGATATATCTTTTGCCGACACTACCTCCCATAGATTTCTCTGACACCGAGGCCAACCCCCGAGTTGTCATGCTATTGCTGATGGCACCAACATCTCTGGTTCCAATATAAAGGCCCCTACTTCCAAGGGAAAGGATGTTCTTGTCCTTGCTTCTGGTGAGGACAGAAGGCAACACATCAAAAAGCTGTGGGTTGGGCTCGTTGGAGCTGCTGATGAGCATGCGAAGAGTCTCCCGCGCACCTTTTTCCACAACTGATTCTGCATCTGGAATGAGGGATTCCACAAGACTTGGGATGAAGGGTGAAATCACAGTCGATATAGCGGGGCCTGCAGTGACCAAGTATCCTTGACCAGAGGAGCAAACATTAATAACTGGAATATGGACAATGGGATCACATATCAGAGGCGTAAATGTTGGGATCTGCTGTGAAGGTGGCCTTGTCAATGGTAACCTCACCAAAGGCTCTGCCAGGAGAGGAGGAAAATCTACAGGGGGCTCGGATGGTTTCAATGGCCTGGTAGTTGATAGAAAAGAAGAAAGTGGAGGTAGAGATACTGATTCAATGATTGAAATGGGCAGCTGCGGTGTTCCAATAGGATATTGCAGAGTTGATGCAACAGGAGGACACCAGCAATAGTGAGGAGATAAACAAGATGAACTTGAGGGAACTCGAGCTTCCAGGCCTGAAAGGTACAGGTCAGTGGATTTCTCAAGTACATCTAGAAAACTCAATTGAGGAAACACGTCAGCTCCAGTTGCTTCAGAAAGCCTGTCCCTCTCAAAGCAATTTAAACTAGGTGGATCTGCACAATTTGGTGAAGCAACATTTAGGCTGTCAACACTTGAAATGTAGCTCTGCCCAGGCGAGCTCACTTTTTCTTTACTCCTTAATAAAGACAAGCTTCTCGGCAGACCTGTAAAAGAACTTGACCTGGGACTAAGACTACCCTGGTACATTAGGTTTGTCTTTGATCCTTGACTACCATTGTGCCGGAAACGAGAAGTCTTTGGAGATGTGAATGACAATCGCGGAGAATCAACTGAGTTCTCTAGAGAAAGGGTATCCGACAAAACACGACTAGCTTGAGCACTATTCATCACTGATCCAGCCAGATAAGCTCGAAGGAGAATCGCAAAACAGTTGAGGCGAGACTCACTAATTCCAGTTAATTCAGCCAGTGAAGGCTTTTCTGTGAGTAAATTCTTCATCTACGCCATGGAAGAAAAAGATTTTAGTAAATAGTAATTAGCTGCAAAAATAAGTGCACATGCAATAAATCATTTAACCGGTCGTACCTTTCTGAGCAGATCACTGCCCAGAAGCTTGGACTTTTCAGAGCACCAAAAATAAGAAATCTCACCAACTGGGTTCTTTACTAAGAAAGAACGTCCGGACTTGTCTGCTGAGATTTCTTCAATTTCTACACCAGGACATTGAGCCCCAGGGCTTGACGTTGCAAGCCTCTCCATACAACCATCATCTCCATTGAACGAGATGCGCAAGTTAGAAGTAGGCAAAAGAGTGAGATTTAAATGCCCTCTGTTGACAGTAAAGAAATAACATTTAGAAATAAATTAAAAGCCTAAATACACAGGACGAAATTCAATCAAATGAAATAATGTCCTATCCATTGCAGCATATGCACATCCTTGAGCAACAGTCCAGGCTAATGATTCATAATAAACAATGATTATCAAAAAGGAATCGTGCATGATTGCATCTTACAGAGAACTAACTGCCCAAAAACACAGTTAGCCAAAATGAATAACCTCAAGTATAGGTCATGCCAAATTTAGAGTACTGGTTGCTCACACTGCTCTCCACCCTACCCAAAAATTTGTTCTTACTTGTGATCTGCATAGTCCTTGGTTTCATCCCGATTTACTAACTAGATGGTAAGCCCACTTTCGGTCATAAGGCTTTGATTAGGGAAAATTCCCGTATAAAGGAGAGGGAACCATGTAAATGCCTGATAACTCACAACTAAAAAGATTAAACGAACATTAACAAGATATAAGTAGGTCCAAAATGATTGAAAACATTTTTAATGGAGCTTTAAATACGCCTTGTAAACAGTAGGGTGTCAAACCAACATCACTACATAAGGAATAGTAATAAAGCCATACTAGTATGTAAATCTCGGTTTTGCTCTCCTATTTCCACTACTCCCTCATACATCAAATTAATGTTCAAACAGAGAACTGCATGTTCTGAAGCCATAATATAATCTAAGCGATAGTTAAATGTTTGCTAAACAAATTCCTGTTGCATTCATTTTTCCACATGAAAGTATTAAAAAGAATGGATATAGGAAACGAAAACTTCATGGAGTTCAAATATTAGCTAATAAATTTACCGTTACAAAAGGCACTTATAAAAGCTAATTGTCATATAATTCCAAATGTACACCAAGTAAATTATACATTGCCTAACAATAGAGAGCAGTCATCTCCATGTGATAAGAGCCAAAAAAATTACAAAGATAGGAAGAGTGAGTTAGTTGAACAAAGTAAAAAGAACTATATTGGAGCATGTTCAAAACAAGATAAAAATGGACCTCAATCCACATTAGAAGACATTAGTTCTGCACATAAACAGATTACACAACTCAGGTAAAGCAAAATATGCTGTAAATTGTCAACATAGGAGCGTGAAGCTACCTTCACTTCTTAATTCAGAGATCATATAGTATGTGTCTGAATTTACCTACAAGTCAAAAGATATTTCACTTGGAAGGATGAACATTGTTACCGTGATAAAAGACTGCAACATCTAGCAATTATCAATGATACAGGGAACATGCACCACATAAGATATTTAAAAGGATCATTATAATGATTAATAACTAACCTCTAGAGCATATATTATCAAATAAGTGAATATTATAATGAATTGCAAACTTATAAAGCGGTAAACTGGGACAAAGCTTAAAACAGAAACAGGGAGCCATGACAACGTGATACTGAAGCCTACACACCAAACCTCAAAAGATATTTCACTAGGAAAGATGAATACCGTATTCTGAACAAGCTAAAATACAGAACTTGAGCATGTTTGGTTGTGCTTACAAGCAAGTGAAACTTACTCAAAGTTATTTATTTTGCCAAACATAATTTTAAAAGTTATCTTTTTACTAACAAAACTTATCTTTCTAGAAAGCAAGCCTTCAATTAGAGCATATAAGAGCGTTCTCAGCTTAAAAATGAAGTAGGCTTAGAAAAAAGTAAAGTAACTTTCGACTAACTATTTGTCCCCAAATTATGTTTGGATAACTTACTTTTCTCTTACTTTTAAGCAAGTAAAAGTTGTATTCGTTAAAAGCATTTCTTAACTTACTGTAAAAACAAGTATCTTACTTCTAACTTCCACCAATAAAAGAAACTATTTATTTTTAAATTTTATTTTTCTTAAGTAAACTTTTTAGTTTAGCTCTTGCTTTCTAGAAAAGTAACTTTCAAGAGCAATTGAACATGCTCTATGTAACATCTAGTTGATTAACAACAATACCAGCAACTTGTACCAAAAAAAGATGCTGTCACATCATTAGAAGTTCTACTTACAATAATTAACAAGAAACTTACATTTATAGAAGCAGATAACGGTATAATAGATTGCAAACTCATTAAGACTTAATATAGAAAAAGGAAGCCATTACACCATGATATTGAAGCAGACTACTACTTACCAAACTAAAGATACCAGTTCGCTATCAGATAAATGAGAAGACCATCATCTCTATCCTTACAAATATGGCAATCATATTTACTAAACCAACCTTCCAGGTGTCTCCACAAGTCATATGAACCTCCTGCTATGAACAGTCAAATCAAGATGCAGATGTCTACGACAATCCAGCATGTAGTGCCTATCAAGAGATGATTACTGTAATTCTGCAATTCATGTACAATACACTCAATGCATGGACCCTAAACAAATTTAGGGATCAGCTGATCAGAGATGATAACTGATAATACATGTCTATACTACTATTAGTCACTCAACAGGTAAAAATGATAACTAAAATGACATTTCAAAATACCAAAGAGGGAACAAAAATATTTTTTCATGAGAGATTGAACAAGGAGAGAAAAATTGCATTATATGCCCTCATTAAAATAGTTGAGAATAATTGGCATCCAAAAAATTAAAATCAGAGTGCATAGACATCTACACACCACACAAATACAGATAAATAAAGTTGCAGGCAAATAGAAAAATATTCTCCTTTATATTGCAAGGCACAATGCATTACCATAAAATAAAATAGAATAAATTTAAATGAAAAGGTAAGGGTAAAGATCATACAAAGACAAATATCGTTAAACAACACAAATTTTACATCTTAAGAAAGCATCAAACCACTTGCCAGTAGTGGAAATATACGGATCAACCTAGCTTAGATGCCAATAAATGTTCAATATATGCAACGACGGCTTCTCCAGCAAGGACGAAGAATCAGTTGGTTTTAATTCATCGACTGATATTAGCTCACATAACGCATAATTTAAAACTGATTTGTCTTCCCTTCTGTCATCTCTCCTCTACCCACCTCCTTTTCCAGAGTACCAGGGTCAACATTATTTCATTCATTTTTATCTGTGGAGAATCAGTACTGTAATATTTTTGGTGCAAGTTATTGAGCTAATTATAAAAATGCCAAATTTGAGTACTAAAAAATAAATAGTTCCATTATCTCCAAAAATTTATTCCAAATCTATACATCTATCATTTATTCATTCATCTCCACTTCCACTGTACTTCTCACCAAATTATTTGGAATGTGAAGCTAATCCCGAATATATCTTCTGGAAGATCAATAACAGAAAAGGGAATATTTGAACAAGTGTGGCATCCAACGATAAGGAATTTCTATTGCACCCACCATGTACTACATATAACTTCAACTATTCATATGACTAATTTTTTATGAGACATCACGTCATCACCTACTTATTTCTTTTTATTCCATCCGTTCTCATCTTCTGAAAACTATCTGAGCCCTAGGTAGTCCAGAGAACAACAACAAAAACTAACAATGAAAACTACTTGCAGATACCTCAAAGAATGAAGTGATCAATTTATTTGGATGCATGGAGCCAAAAAATAGAAACCAACAGAGTTCTGTAGTTGCAGCTACCTTATGGATGTAGGATACAAGCAGGCCCCTTGCTTGTTGACCTTCCCAACGCGAATAGAAACAAGCGGTACACACAAGCACATGGCTAGTATACCAATTTCTGAAGGCTCAAAGTGCTGTTCAATGAACAATAGTTAAGAAATCAGTTCACTGAACATTGGAAAAATTCAAGTCTATAAGTAGCTCAGATGCATAACAGAAAAGTCAGTATCTGATGAAAAAAAAAAAAAGTGATGCTTTAATTCCATGCCAAATAACTTTAACAAATAAAACATATCAATTGTACAGTTCTCTAGAGAATCTGAAACAGAAAGGACAAAGAGGTTAAAGTTTAAGCATACAATTCTCCAGGCTTCAATACAGAGTTGAGAGTTCTACTCGGACAGGTCACAGAGAAAAATAACACCACGAAACTAAGATACTAAATCATAATGACTTAAAAAACTGCAAAATTAGCAAAGGTGCTTAGAAATGGAATTAAAACAACTTCCATTGAATTTAATATCACCTTCTACACATTGCAATGCCAATTTTGCAGTTCTGAAATAGGAAATAGAGCCTTTACAGGCAAGTGTATATTCTGATTAAGAATACCTGACTAATATGAGCCAGCAGGTGATCCTCAGCTGCGCCAGGGGAGACATTGAGCTTCAGCATAGGCTTCAACCTCTCATCCGCACGGCATGCCCCCATGACCTGCAGATCCAGAGCTCGTAGCCACTGCAAAACCTCACCCTCCCAATGGCTCCGTTGCAGCAGGAGATCCCCATCCCCGTCCTCCACAAGAATCTCCACCAATCTCCCAGTAATCGAAGGATTCTCACTCGTCGAGGTCCCATCACTGCTCGACAAGTCGTTAAATGAACCCTCACCGTTGGAAATTTGATCCGCGTGATCTACATCATCTATATGTCGATCCTTTGCGGAATGTTTCTTCTCCGGATTAACCATTTCTTTTATCAGGAATTTCAAAGTAATTTAAACAGAAATTTTTGGCGATATGTGTCAAAAAGTTCTAGCAATCCAATTCGTAGCAAAAGTAATCAAGGCTAACAAGCTATATGGATATGGATATAGAGATTGTAGAGAGAAAGAGGAAAGGCGTCTCACAGCTGCAAAAACAGATGGATGTGATGCGTCGTCATCAAGTGTCATTTATAGATCAGTATCAGACGGAGGAGGAGGCCCTTCGGACTTGATATAGTTAGTAACATAATGCCACACACGTCAACAAAGCTGTTGACAAATTTGACACAAACAGATTAATTCTAGTAATTAAGTTGTAGTGTCAGTTTGAGTTGGAGAATTCTTCTCTACCAGGCCTGATAAAGGCTTGGTAGAGCCTTTGCCGGACCCACCTCATAAAACCACGACCCAATATAAAAAATCCACCCCCTCTCCTCACAACTGTTCTACCAGACCTCTACCAGACGTCTGGTAGAGCAGCACAGCTCGTTTGAGTTCCGGAACAAAACCCTTAAAAAATTTTAACAGAAAAATAATCATCGTACGTCAACTTTACTTTTAGTGGGGCCCGACAAGAAAGGCCCAATGGGGGTGTTGGTTGAGGAACAATGGAAATGGACCAATGGAAGAAACCATGGAAATTTGCATAAATGGTCCCCAATTTAAAGTTCTAGTGTGCAATCAAAACTTATTCTTTTGATCTTGGCAATAACCCTCTCGTATGAACCCTAAATTGTGCAAATCTCATTTTCAACTGAAGTCATTGACCCAATATGAATTAATTAGAGTTTAGAGATCCAATTGAAATTTCATTGAAAGTCTAGGAACCACAAATGAAAGTTAACCCACACATATCTTGCTATTTATTCTTTTAAATTATTATATTCATACAATTTAAATCCATGTTTGGTACTAATTAAAATCTAAATTTTAATTTAAGTTAAAATCAACAATTAATCATAACCATATATTTTATAGGTCTCACAACCTTTTAATCACATATTTTATCAACTTTTATCAAAATCTACTAAAAATCTAATTTAATTTACACCAAGCAGGAGCTAAGTCTTAATGATAAATACATACAACCCTAATCACCAATTAGATTAAAAATATATATAAGCCCCCGTTTGACAACTTTTTAAACTTTTATTTTTCTACGTATTCATTTTCAATCACACATTCACACAATAAAATATGAATTATTCTAGATGTAAATTGTTATTACATTAGAATGACATTTTTCTCTCTGGGTCAAAATATGGCCAGTGATTTGAAATAATGTTTAAAAAATCAAAGGCTATGATGGGTGCTAAGTGGAAGGATGTCAAAATTAATATAAACAACAATGTACGTGTAACATTCTCCTAGCCACACATTTTCTAAAAAATCACTATTTGAAACTCTTTGTGTGAAAATATGATTGTCAAACAGGAGCTAAGTTATAATATACGTTTAATGATATGTTACAAAACAAGTAACAATCATCTGAACTACTTCTTATAATAAGACTTATTGATCGATTCAATAAGGTGACAAAAACAATTTAATGTATTAGGCAAAATAGTAGATAAGGTCTTTTCAAAAATAATAATAATAATCAGATATTATTATTGTTTGAAATTGCCTTTTCCTTTGTCTCTTACACTTGTGATGCAATTCGAGAAAGAAGATGCAAAGGATGTAGACATGCAGATTTTGTGGCTAAATTATCTTGTCAGAGATTTGGAGTAAAAAAATTTATTTCAAGTAAGAAGTTAGACATTGGAAAATATTCGTGAAAAATTAAAATTATGATGATTCGAAGTAACGCTCATTATTAACAACAATATTGTCAATAATGTTAGCAACCACCAACATTTCGATCACGAGCGGGTATAACCAGCAAATTTTTTTACAAAAAAAAAATTATTTATGATTAAGTTCAAATAATATTTATATTTACATTTTCTTTGCAAATAGATGAGTTATTTTATTCCATGAAATATTACTTTATATATTGACATGAGGTAAAATAAATTTATTAATCTATTTATCTTTTTAATATTTCTAATTGAAAAGTCGTTCATAATCTTTAATTATTATTTTAATTGTTAAATAAATAATTTTCTATAACTTATAATTAATCTTTATATATTTTATTACTTTATTTAACGATACAAATTCTTTAAATAAAATATTATTAAGATATTTTTTTATAATTATCATTGACAAAAAAACTCTATTATTATCTTAAAAATTATTTTTAATTGTTATTTTATTAAATATGATATTTTCGGTCATTAATGTTTATTAATTTATATGTGTGATAGAATTTCTTTCAATATATTAAATTCATAAAAGTATTTTTCTAATAGTTACCAACAGAAAAAATATGACTCCAAGATTCTGCCAATGAAATTATTCGAAATGAAACTTTTAAAATATAAGGCATTACCTATATATGTGGCCTTAGGCAAGTAACTGAGCTGGTTATGCCATTAAGCATTCACTGGAGAAGAAATCCCAAGCTATCAGTCCTTCTATAAAGAGTTAAGAGAGTCGAAAATCATCTATTTAACCAAGATCAGATGTAAATCCAAATAGTAATTGTATCAAACAGGAATAATGGTGGTACCACTACCATGCATAGAGAATTCACTTGAAGATTTAAGGACATCAATTCTCCACTTGTGTGTAGTTACATTCTATAGAGTGGACTGTGATTGCTTGCTTGCACTCATATCTGATTCGAGTAAGTGTGTCCCTTTCCAGCAGTTGTTCCCCTTCAAAGGGCAAGTTCTTATGCGTTAGTCACCCGTTTGCCACTGAAAACACCACTTCTCGTCTGACTTGCATGTGTGCAATTCCTCAGACACGCCTTCAACAGGATCAATATCAACAGTCCAACTAGATAGGATTCATGATCATCATTGCAATAATCCATGAGCTTTAACGAATTTCAAGATCCATCCTAACCTATCTGTAAATATAACTATGAGATGAAGCATCCATCAAAACTAGCCTTTCCTTTATCCATGACCTGTCTCCTCCTTTCTGGGGAAAAATGAAACCCAAAACTAGCCAGATATAGCCTGGAGCACCTCTCTCCCACCAAATCAGTGCATTTTTCAATCATCGGCAACCTTTTGGGTAATCTACTACTTTGAGACACCATGATCCAGACTTGGGCTATGGTTGCATTGACAATGCCTCCCATTGATCCCTCCCATCTCCTCTTGCTGTTCCCCACATCATTTATCTGCACCAGAAAAACATAAAATTTATCTGCTAATAGAGAGAACAAAATATAAACATCATTTCATCAAGCTAATATCAAGCAGAGCAATATCAATCGGTTGGTGCTAATCAGATATGAGGCACTAAGGTACTGCTTATCTGATAGAAGGCAATGTTATGTTAGTACAATATTCAAACTACCAGGTCATACTGAAAATTATATGCACGAGTTATTGTAAAAATAACATGATATAATGATTCTGAAGTGAAGTAATTAGTACCGTTTTCATTTCTTCCTTGTTTCCCATCCTTTATTTTCAAAACAGCAATCAGCTGATTCCTCTCGCTTACAGTATATTTTCTGTGGCTTGGCTTTAGGAATGACATCTGAAATTCGAAAAACATAATTCTATGTAAATACTATGTTACTAATAAAACATGGCCTATATTGTATTCGGTTGCTAATGCAGCCATATTTTCTTGTAAAAAATATTCTAAGCAATGGTCAGTTTGGATTACTTTATAAAAAGATAAGGAGTCCAAGTTTACGAGGAGACTACTCAACGGATGAACTACTCAGGTAATTGCTATGTCAAGAAGGGATCAACATATACTTTGATGAGTAATACTTAAGTCGCAGTTTACACTGATATATAGAATATCTACTTGTGAACATTAGATGGTGCAATTGTAATCCACTTATGGTGATTATGTAACAATACTTTCATCCTCCTTGGGAAAAAACCTTATTCAAAAGATGATTTTTCTTGGATTGACTTGATTAAATGAAATCACTAGTTTTTAGATTGAAGGAATGGTCAAGCATTGATTCTACTTGGAGGCTGGAGTTAACAATGAATGCAAGATTATGCAAAACTATTTACTTCTCTCAAGAATATAAATGATAAATCAATAGAAATATTCATGAAGAATAATTACAAATGCTAGAGAACAAATATTGCGATTACACCATAAGCTTCTTCCAGGCCTTGGTTAGACACTAGTACCACAGCAAAGATAAATTGTAACCAATTCAACTTTGAATTGTGTCTGCACCTATAGCTGGAACAAGTGCATCAATAGTGTCTTTACATTTTTACTAATAATGATGAAAGTGAGCACTACCAACAAGATTGTCTGTCTAACTCAGAGGTTAACATATTTTCCCAGAAAAAAATTAACCATGTACAATAACTATTTATCAATGCTTCACTTGAATAACCTATATTTTCATATGTTGTACTATAATCATAGTTATCATCATGTTTTTGTTGTTCATAATGAATGCATTAAAGAAAATCCTTCATTGATGGAATTAACTACTGGTTGGAATTTTGAACTTTCTGTGCTTACTTGATCCTTTTTTCACTTTTCCTCTGATATCTTTGTTACCGTAGGAAACATGCAAAGTTGAATCGTGAACGTCTAAAAATTCAACAAAGCTCATTGAGTAAAGCTTGGTTACTGCATTGATTCCTGAATATAAAAAACAGAAGACTTAAGCCTTGCATGTTCGAGTACATTCAGGATAAAACTCTCCTCTTTAAATACACCTTCATGTTCTTAAGCTCATATAAATATCACAAGTATTAAGGAGACACTAAGACCATTTTGTACACACAACAAAAAACGACTATCCAATCCAGCATGTTAAGATTCTGAATGGGAAGGCAATTGTGGACCAACTGTTTGCAATCTTTCTAACCATGCAATCCTGGTGCTCGACTTCTTCAAGTTGAGGAAAATCTCCCGGTATTCCTGTTTCAGGAATATATCTAGAGCAAACAAATAGAGTTCACCCCCTTGTTCAAGTTCTTCAATTGAATCTAGGCAATTGATGCAATCTTCAATACTATAACTGGGCCTGGGTAGTGGAGATTGAATAGTCATAAAGCTCCTTGATTCAACAGTATCATAACAACGCTCTATGTTGCTATCAGGTATCGCATTCACTGGCTCTACTGCATGAAAATCCGTGTTCATTGAATCATCTTGGTACTTTTCAAAATGAGTAGGAGCTTCTCTTTCAGTCAAGTAATTATGGTGCTTTTTGGGCCGAGTAGATGGCTGTGTCAAAGTCGTACAATAGTTGTGCCTCCTACGTCTAAGAGGTCTTACTGTTCCTCCAGACCCTGCAGCTACACCATAAATGATGTCTAATTTGTCAGCAAATAGAAGCTCCTTGAACCGAAATTGAGCAGCATCAGGATTTGCCTGTGATAAGAAACATCACTCTGTTACCAAGCCAATACCAAGAGTAGAAAGCTCTCATCCTTCTCAAAATCTTTAAAAGCTACGCTAATGTTATTTTACATATTTGTGTACTGTATCCATTATAGAGGAAAGTAACATACCTCTAAATACTCGGTCCATTCTTCTTCACTGGCACCAAACCTTCGAGTCTCTGGATTCCATTTCATTGTGTCAGTAGAAACCAACTGATGCCAGGTTGTCCAATGTTTTTTGGTGACATCTAAATGATTCTTCAGTTGAACCTTTTCATACCCCAGACCTGTCATTGTGTGAAATGAATTCAAAATATTCACCCAACCATCTTTATTAAAACTCGTCCCGGGCCTATTTCCTATTGATATCTGTTCAAGACACAAGTCAATGAACACTTCATGAAGCTCAGGCGTCCAATTAGCTTTAACTTGATTCAGTTTCGCCTTCCTCTGATGGCTTCCCATTTTCAAGACGTATGATAGGCACGTAAGAATCTGCACTCATTACCATCTAATCAGGGTATCAATTGCCATCAAATTATGAGTTTCCAAAACTAAATAGTGATCATTATGTTGAACACATAGCATTTAGCACCAGTACATGCACAATGCAACCATCCCCTTATCAGGGAAATCCACATAAATTGTTTCTTACATCTAAAGCGACATTGGTTGGAATGAATTTTACAGAGGTAAGAGACCTGAAGCCAATTCAGCACACTAGAGAGGTCAAAATTTCATGACCAAACCCTAAATATCGAAGCACATTTTATAGCATATAGTCTACAAATAGGATTAAAATGTACCCCAAAACTCTAACACGAACAACAGAACTGGAAGCGGTCAATTACGCGTTCATGTACCGTAATTCAATGAAATATAAAGAACAAAGAATCAATTCTATGTCATCCATTTATAACTTCACAAAAACGGGAAATAAAACAGGCATACAGAAAGAAATCAAAATTGTAGTGAATGCTGAGTTAAAGATGCAGCAAACTTACGCCCAAATGGCATTCCTCAGCGGGTAAAAATCGATGAAGAGAAATGGGGTTTGTCGCGCGCAGAGCCAGGGAACAATGTTACAGGGAAGACCAGAAATTAACCCTAGAAGTAGAAGGGGCAAGTAAAAAATAGGCCATACGGTTGTTACTTTGGATTTCGCAACTCAATACAGACCATTAGACTGTTAGAACCGGCCTTTTTACTATTGGACTTAAAATGATAAAGCAGACCGGTAAATTCATACTTGTCTGGTCAATGTATCAAGGGAAAAATACATAAATCCTACATTCTCTTTACACTATTTCAAAAATAACAAAACANTTGGACCAAAGTTTTTTTTAAAAATATTTTTATAAAAGTTATAAATGATTCATTAGTTAAATATAAGTTATTGCACACAAGTAACACTAAAGTACTTTGTGTTCAAGTGGTGAAGAACTCATTATTTTTCTTAGAGTCAATGTTTAATTTCCTTGGACCTAAAAATTTTGTAAAAGGATTTCAAAACTGAATCAAATCGGATCGGGCGGGTAAATCATCGCTTAACTCAATTTTGATAGAATCAAGTACATTTTTATCAATTTAATATGCCCGACCCGATCAAGGGTCTGACTTTTTAATTTAAAGAGTCAAACTCACTTTCTATTCTTAATTAATAATTAATAAGTTTCAAATTTCAATACCCTACCATTAAACTAATCTAAATTACATTTGAATCGATTGGCCATTAAAATATAAAAAACAATTTATGTTAAATAAGATGAGAAAATATCAATAAATGTTCATTAAACAAATAAAATAAATAGTCGAAATAGAAAACTTATTATTAATCTTAATTAATTTTTTATATTATTCACAACTTTTATCAAATTTTCAACTATATATTTAATTAAATTTTATCAAAATATACTAAATTGTGCCAAACAACCCCTTTAATGAACTTTTCAATCAAAACAATCTTGTCGTCTATGAGAAATCCCAAAATTTCGAAATACCAAAATAAACGGGAAACTCTTAAGGCTTGTTTGGAAGTTTTTATTTCGTTGATTTTGATCCATTTTGGGTGGTACCGTTTATGAGGAATTGGAAATCCAATGTATTATTTTTTTGGGCACCGATTTTAAATAGTTTAAAAATCACTCAATTTGTTTTCCTATTTATTCATAAAAAATCTCCATTATTTCAAAGGATGATAAAAATAACAACACAAGAAAGTCTTGGCAAGTGCACTTTACACGCAATTGATGGTCTTTATCGGGCGATCTTCAACTCGAACCAATAACCTAACTCGGAGACGGGGGGAACTCAAGTACAAAACAAGCAATTATTTTTTGCCTCCCTTCATGGCTCGACACCTGGTTGCAACATTGCTCAAAGATCATGAATGGTAGTCCCAAAATTAATGTTTCACGAACCACTTTCACTTTTTGAAAAGCTTAGAGACACTAAATGCAATTCTGCCAAAAAAATATTGATTTAGCCCATGTTTGGTGTTCATTAAAATCAAAATTTTAGCAGATTTTGATAATAATTGATGAAATATATAGAATTATGAAACTCATAAAATATGTAATTAAAATTAGATATTGATTTTAATTTTAATTTTAATTTATACCAAACAGGGGCTTATAGTTTGCTCTTAGGGCTCGGCTCGGCCCATCTACCCGCAAGCTCAAGCTCGTTCGAGCACGAGCTCGGCTCGGCTCGGCTAGTGCCCATGAGCTCGTGTTTTTTTTTTTTTCAGTTTTCTTTCATTTTTTACGAAGCTCATGGACTCGGCCCGTGGGCGAGCTAACGCTCGGTTCCAAAACGAGCGAGCAGGCGATGATCCAGCTCGGCTCGATTACCACCCCTATTTGCTCTTTATCTTGTAACCAAAAAAAAAAAAGGAGGAGGAAAAGTTTGGCTTCCAACTTCAACTTTTTTATCGAGACAAAGATAATGTTCTTTGAAGTTTCAACTAAAATGAAATAAGAAAAGAGCGCTGAGCCATGAGCGCGTAATCCTCTGTGGAGCCAAATGCGCTAACATTACATTACATTACAGCCGAGATATTTATGTCCTTTCTCTAACATTATTCATCCCATTTCCCTGCCCCTCTTCTTCCCTTTTCTCCGCATAACTTCACATCTTATATATACTTAGTGGGATCGGTAAAGTTTTTGCTGCTACTTCTCGACTTTGATCAAGATTTTCTATCGCATAAATTCAACAATTCTACAACTCTTTCTTTCCAAGGTACGCAAATTTGACCAAATGCTGTTACAATTGACTTCCGATCTGAATACCCTATGCATCCTGTAGATCGCTAATTATTTTAGGAGATTTATTGGCATTGTGATTATATTTTGTATGCTACTTGAATTGAATGTGCGATGCAGAGAGGCATACTAAACGAATCGTGGTTCTATGTTCTGTTTAATTGATAGCATAGAAATTTGAATTATCAGATCTGTATCCATTTCTTGTTCTAAAGCAGAAAGCAATGTCTTTCATTGGGACACAACAAAAATGCAAGGCCTGTGAGAAGACAGTTTATCCGGTGGAGCTTTTGTCTGCCGATGGAGTTAGTTATCACAAGTCTTGCTTCAAATGCTCTCACTGCAAAGGAACCCTCAAGGTATAAACACATTTTCAATTTTTTGCCGCTTCGATTCACAAGTGTTAAATTTTGAACTCTTTCTTCTGTGGGTTTAGGAGATAAAGCTCTATTTTTTTTGCACTTATTCTTTGGATTTTAGTTATAATTTTACTACGGTTGTTCATAGATTTTGCAAATATTAAATTTTATATGGCAAAAAAGGACGTGTAATGGGTCAGCTGATGACTTGCAACTTTGGTTACAATAACAATTTGATGACTCTTCATGTGATATAAACTACTGCGGCCATTTAGTAAAAATCCCTATGGCAGTATAATGTTCCATAGGAAAGATAGTTATATTTTTTTATGTGAGCCAGGAATGTCTATTTATGTTCTTCGTCTCTTCTTACAATCTTTTTCTCAGCTTGGTAGTTACTCATCCATGGAAGGTGTATTGTACTGCAAGCCTCACTTTGAGCAGCTCTTCAAGGAGACAGGCAATTTCAGCAAGAATTTTCAGTCACGTATACCTTCTCCATCATGAGCATCTCTCTCTCTCTCTCTCTCTCTCTCTCTCTCATTAGTCTTTCTCTTTTAGTTTTTAATTTAAAATGCATTCTGTTTGACAGCTGCAAAGTCAGCTGAGAAGTTGACCCCAGAACTGGTAAAAATTTTCTCACCTATGTAGCTACCAGTCGTATAATATCTCAGTGTAGTGTTGTCTCTGATTCTTTTTCTGTTTGTTTTTTCTATTTTTTGTGGGTATCTAGACAAGATCACCAAGCAAAGCTGCTGGTATGTTTTCTGGGACACAAGATAAATGTGCTACTTGTGGGAAAACAGCTTATCCTTTGGAAAAGGTATATTAAGATTTCTTTAAATGAAACCTTGTTGCAGCATTTTAGTCGAACACCCGATGCTTTCCTTTATTGATTACATTGACATTTTGAGGAACTGTGTTTTATATCCCTAAATACAAATGGATGAAAGCGTCTTAATTGTATGCTTAATGGGTGCCAACAAAGTTTCCAGTGCTCTTTGAACTACCAGTGTTGCTTAAAAGCCTGTATTGCAATGATGGAGAAGGCAAAAAGGGAAGACACAAAGGGAAGACGTAATTAATGTTCTAATGTGACTTGGTGCTAGTTGGAGTATGATTGCCAATCCTTTACCATTTTGAAGATATGTGAACCAATGAGCTAAGCTATATAGACCCAAGCTAGGTGGACTATGCATCATTTGTGCCACGTGATTAATGCTCCCACTCTTTTATCTTGTTGATAAAAGTCTTAATGTGTATCAAAATGCCTTGTTCTCCTTCTGTCTACCTTCAAGAAGCTTCTGGACCTAGGCAAATGAACAGTCTTTTTAAGGGCGCGGAAAAGCTAGAGAGAGAGAGGAGAAGATGGAATTTGCCTAGAAAAAAAGGAGAGAATGTTTTTATGAGGTTATTAAGATCTTAAATTACCAAGCAGATGCTAAATGAACGGTTCTTTGAGCAAGTAAATTAATCTTATGATTTTTAAATCATTTATAAATGGTCAAACTTCATTTTTAACCACATGTTCCAATGGACCCACAAGTAGTATCCACTTATCTACCACCCATCTTTATATATTTATAAATTAAACCATTTATAAATACTTTCCAAACGGAGGCTAAATAACTCCCCATAATTATATGTTGCGACGATTTGAAAACTCTTAAAAGGCTAGCGGAAACGCCACAAAAATCTTGAAAAATGACTAATACAAACTTCAAAGTTGCATTATGCTTGGGAAAAGTTTCTTGATGATAGGAACACAAATGATTATGTCAGTCCATTTTCCATAAAATGGCATTTCGCTATGTGCTTTGTTAGATGCTTAGATTTTCAAGATCCTCACAAACCCTCAAGTCTCGTTTCAACTTTCTTTTCTTCACATCCAATTTTCTTATCCCTGCTCCCTCTAGCCTTTTCACCTACCATTAGATAAGGTCTTTTTGTCTGTCACAAAAAGAGAATTTCACCATTCTGATATTTTTAACTTTTGTTTCCATCATACAGTTTTTATTTTATTAAAATGTCGACTTTTGGATACATGCTTTGAGGCTATTTAGATGCATATTTTAGTTTTCTGAATTTCTTCAAATAACTCTACATTTAAGTAAGTTTGAAGTGACAACTGCACTTTTGTCATTTGTGAACCTTAGAAACACCTACAATTACAAACAATTGTATAACATCAAACTCCTTTCTCTTGGTTACTTTTCCATAAGAACAGAACAATCTTAATACGCATTACTAGGTCTACACTAAGCAAGTGCTCAGCGGTCATCTTCAACCTTGGAATCGGGGAAATTTGGCCGAGTCACCACCTAATTTATCCTGCAATATTATTTATTTATTAAATTCTTATCATGTTTATCTCGATTTAGAAGAAGTTTTCTCGAAGATGAGGTTCCAAATTTTGTGGTCTTTGTGAACAAAAAAGTTTATTTATGGCTTTGGGCTGTAAATATCCACAAAATTTTCACTTTTTATGTGTGGTATGAATATATTGAAAATTCCTGTATATGCACTATGTGGTGACAGAAAAGGGAACCCCAAATTCTAAGGGATTAAGCCTTAATTTGATTATTGCTAATTTGAATTTCTTACCTGTGTGAATTTGAGCGGTCAAAACTGAATTGAAATTAAGATCCAAATATTCAAACACAAATTTGCTTTACTCAAGCTCATTCAATCTCACAATTCATATAAATCCCTCCTTCAGTTAGACAAATTAGTCGGCAAGCAAGTACTTTATGAACTATATATTTCAGGCTTCTTTTTTTTTCCAATTGAACTATTTTTACAAATTAGAATATTGGTTCATAATCCATACGTAACTTTCTTTGACACCATTGTGAACAATTAAAATTGGTTATGGTACCATTAGATTGTGGTTAATAATAAAATCAGTCAGCGTGCTCTTTTTTTTAAACATGATTGTGAAAAGTATCATTGTGAGTGTTTGAACATGAAATAGCATCTTTCTTCCATGTTACCTGGAAAGGTTGGACTAGGGAGAGAACTTATCCAACTCAAAATATTTGAAGAGTGCTCACATTGAGCTTAATATAGATATACAAGCACAAGTTAGCTAGCATCCAGATTATATTATGGGGTTTGACATCTGACAATAAAGTATTTAGTTGCTCTGTTCTATGATGTCCTTGCGTATTCTTTGACCACCAGAAGAGTATCATGAATAGACATGCAATTTGAGTGTTAAAATAAATTGCATGAGATGTAGACATCTCAAGTATGCGTCTTTCTAGCAAAAGTGTGAAATTATTTTAGACTGATCTACATCAACTAAATGACACTTTGTAAATCCTAAAGCAAGCTGTAAGAGATTGAATGCCTTCTCTACTCAGTCATTTGTCTTGATATGCATGGTTTAACAAAAATGATTTCACTCATTCACACTTGTAAAATGAGGGAATTGTCTGTTGGATTTTTCATGGCAAAAAACTATATTGAATCACTGTTTACGAAAATTGCTGTTTGTGACTTTTGAATGGTTGAGACAATTAACATTTTAGTGATTGCTAAAATCTAGTTATGAGAAGCTGTTGGATCAGATTGTGTAGATATTTTCGATATCCTAGAGACTAGTGGTGATATCTGTCAAGTGTTTACACATCAATTGCCATAAATTACTACCTCAATGCATGTGAATACTTAAAGAAATGGTTTTAGCTTTGAATAACTGCAACAGATTCCAATATGACCATTCCAGTAACTAGAACAGGTTTGGTTTGGTTTAGAGGAGTTATAGTTCTGGAATTCTGCTTCTCATATCAGTGTGGTTATTTGTGATTACATAATTCATTTCTCTTGTTTCTTAAACATCTGCAGGTGACAGTGGAAAACCAAAGCTATCACAAGTCTTGTTTCAAGTGTTCGCATGGAGGATGTTCTCTAACTCCATCAAATTATGCAGCCCTAGACGGCATTTTATACTGTAAACCTCATTTTTCCCAGCTCTTCAAAGAAAAAGGTAGCTATAACCATTTAGTCAAGTCTGCATCAATTAAACGTCCAACAGCTGCTGTTCCAGATTCTTAAAACTCTGCCTTCTATCTCAGCTTTTTCTCTGCACGATGGGGCTTGTTTGCATGGGTGTGTTTTCCTTGCGATTCTCTCTTTGATCTCAATGTTTAAACTCAAATCTACTATTTCTTTTCTTGTCTTGTTTTCCCTGTGGGAGAGTAGACTTGTAATGTTGTTTGGTCTATTCATGACATGATCCTTATTTCCAGGGGTGAAATGACCTCCGGCTAATGCACTTGTGAATTTCATCATTATTAGTGATTTGTGTGGTTTTTCATTTTTTTTCTTTTTGTCATTTTCCCATGGTAAGTTGTGTAAAGACGTTAATATGAAGGCAATCCAGACTTTTATTCATGAAGTGATGCTTTGGGTTAGCCAGGTTGATGTTGAATTTCTGCAATTACACTTTTACTTTGAACAACGAAATTTAAATTTTTTTTCGACTGTACTTTTAAACTAGTTTCACAGCCGTCAACGAATTTTAAATTTTTTTAATAGATTTGAATGCTTAACTCCAATTTTTTTTCGAATAATCACTGTACTTTTAAACTAGCTTCACAACCATCAACGAACTTTATTTTTTTTTTATTTTTTTTTTATTTTTGAATAGTCACTATAAATTGAAAACTGTTTACGATGTCATTGCACCCTTGTCTTTTAACTTTGTTATCCACCACCCATCATTGAGGATCGTTTGAAATATTAACTATTATGTTTGTTTGTGTCATTGAAAATTACGAGATTAGTAACGAAAAACAAAAACTGCAGCTCAAGTCAACCCCTAGTTTTAAGGTAGAAGGTGCCAAGAAAGAGGCCAATCTAAATTCATCGACAAATGCATAATAGGATAGCTATCCCCTTGCATGTCCCTTGATCAAAGTAGAGCGAAAGAAATAGGGAAAAATGAATACAAGACCATAATGAGTCAACTTGGAACCATTAACTAAGATGCCAACATGTATAATTTCATCAATATAAAAAAAAATTAATCAACATGCTTTGTGCCTTTGTTGAAAGAATACAAGGTAATATTTAATAGAATAATATTATCTAACACTATTGATATTAACACCACGAGTCATAAATCTTTGTATTTAATTAAACCTATTATTTAATGGCACAAGTATTGCCACGTAGATGGATGTCAAACACTAGTGTTACTAAATATCATTACTAAGATCTTTTCTACATAAGAACAGTTCGGTCACATAATAAAACTTCTACTCTGTCTAATCAGGTGGTGGTTGCTGGTGTACATGTTGGTTTCCCAGCCTTCCCAGGCAAAATCCATGCACCAACTTCAAGCATATGGTACCAACATCTTACCAGTTGCAACTTTTCACATTTCAGAATATAGAGGGAATTCTTGGTTGATGTGTTTCCAGTTTAATCTCATTTACTACGCTTCTTGGCTTCACTATAGAGGATAACACCAATGACAGTCAGAGAGTACCCAAGCATTCCAGTAACAGAGACGGGATTTCTAAATATCAATATGGAGATTACCACTGCAACTGCTCCCTTTGCATTTCCAAGGACCTGTAAGGACCAGCAACTGTATTACCAAATTGTAAACACGCCCCAATATTATTAAAAAATGTACTATTTAAAGCTCAATCTCCACCAAGAAGAAAAAGGAGAAAAAGTTTAATCAGAAGAAAAGAGAAATGTATGTGATTTAATTAGATCCTCTACATTATACACCTAACTCCCGGTTTGCAAGAATCATTCTCACAAATTATTTTCAGTGTTTTCAGGAATAATGCACATAGAAATTTCTGCGTTACTATTCTCCTGGAAATTTTCATCCACAGGAGAAATGGTTTTTGCAAGTTCTCTTTCACCGTCTAATTTAAATTTATTCAATTCAGTGGTATCCAAAGGGAAAACAATGAAAATGAACTTTTCACAGGTAAAAGAAATGGCATCTTTCCAACATGTATTTAGTTTCTTAACATTTTAGATGGACACTGTTTAATAAGCTACATCAGGAATACATTTCCAGACGAAGATCCAGACATTTCCTACCACTTTTCTTTCTAGTTTAAGGTAACATTTCTCTACTAAAAGATCCACGAAAAGAAATGGAACAATTATTTCATTTCCATTGCATTTTTTCATGAAATGAACACAATGAAATTATAATTATTAGATAACCTAAAAGTAATCTTTTTGGATCCTGTTGTTCAATTCCTAGAAATAAGATCTTGTTACTCTCCTTTCCTGACCCGTGAATATGTCACATGGATCTGACTATTAGCCTCTTAGAATGAAACTGACCAACCCCTTTATTCAAATGCCAACAAGATACATATATATGCAAATTCAAATAATATTGCAGCTCAATAAAGGAGAATAGAATGCAACAGAAAGCCAGGAATACCTGAAGAGTCAGAGCACTGGTGTGTTTTGTGACCAAAAAGTTCGTCAAGTTCACAAAATATGCAAGTGCAGAATTGAATAACAGTAACCAGACAATTCTGATATCATCTCTTGCAAGTGCCAATGTGATGCCAACTACATTTTCTTCCATTAAGAGTGCAGTGGGAATTAGGAGTACGACAGCTATAGGAGCCATGTACATGAGCAGATTCATAGAATTCAGCTTCTCCCTTCAACAAGATAAGAGAAGTTTCAACAAACATGTCTAAGTTCCCTGCATGCAAAAGGCAAAACATTCCTGGCAAAACTTCACCAGAATATACAACATAGCAGAATATACATATATTATTACCCTTCGGAAGAAAGTAGAATCCCCTGAACAACTGATTTGAGTGCCCTTGCAGCTGTTGCACCGACACACATAATAAATCCAAATAAATGGAAACTCGGCTCACCCTAACAACATGAAAAGAGTGAACAAAACAAAAGGCATAGTTAATTTCCCCCAAATACCATAGCAAGTAGCAGCAATTTAACAATAACACGCAACGCATTCTAGTTACAGAGTATCAGCATATCTTTTGTATCTTGCTCAAACCAGCTTGGCAGATATGGAGAGTCACGCTCAATTTGCAGCCTTCTTTCGTTAGCTATAGGAAGTGTTAGCCTCTTCCTTTTTTAATTTCTCATTCAATCTAGCCTTGAGGAACCGATTAGCCTTCAGGATACTGACATAATTCTAACTGAACTCTGACTACAGTTTACCGCTAACTGACAACGTTATTTAGTAGACTTTAAAACACCAGATATCTCAATTTCCAAAATCAGCGATATCCTCAGAGCAATAATAAGTAGAATACAGAATGCTGATTTCTTGTTACAGAATGACAGAAAATAATTCTATGGTCAATGTTATCCTGTTACAGCAGGAATCACCACAAGACAACTAATGAAACCAATCAACCATAATCGATTCATTCCAAAGGAAAGCAATTTCCCCAGCCCCTTGGAGCCCCAAGCTTACTACTGCCTACCAAAATAATCTCATAATCACCAAACATAACTTCAATTGGACCAAAAAAAAAAAGTAAAAAAAAGGAGAGAGACTTCTAGATGACTAGATCAAACACCAATACACCGAATCCAAGAAAACAATACTACAGTCAACTAAATAAGACGCAAACCAATCAGACTGAATAGTTCTAACGCACATACCCCGCTGGCAATGATGACCCCGGTAACCACTGGAATCAGCGTTACGTAAGTCAACCACGCCTCTCTTTTGAACGTCATCAAGTACGCAAACACGGCCGTAAAGAAAGGCGTGGTTGCCCCGATGGCTTGGTTGAAGCTGACTGGCAAATACCTGAGCGAAATGTTCCCGCTGACAACGGAAGCGCAGAATATGAAGCTGAGAGCCGAGATCTTGATGAACTGAAACCTAGATCTTATGGTCTGCATCGGGACCATCTTCATCCATACGATCGCAATATAGCTGAGCAGAGAACAGGCGGACATGTGGCACATGGTGAGGAAGATGGGATACTTGAAGCCATAATTGCTCAACAAATACTTGTTCAAAAGCAAAACCCCAATGTTGGATGAATACCATGAAGCCACTAAGCCAATAGTGAAAAATCGGCCCGACAATTTCGTTGACGACATTTTGCTATAACAAATAAACCAAAAAAAAAAATGAGTAATCTGTATAGATTAATAAGAGTATATTGGTAACTAAGGTGTGGTTAGGAAGAATCGGGTATTGATGTTTTAGGGTTTGAAAAATGGGTATGGGAAGTGAAGATTATAAGGGGTCTGATCTGAGGGGCATTGGTGATTGAAAAATGCAAAAATTGATGACGAAAATAACAAAAATGCAGAATTCTTGGTGCAAATAAATGTATCTATATATATTGGATACAGAGTGTGGGAGGAGTTTGAATCTTGAAGAAGGAAGAATTGTATTTTGCAGAAAGAGAAACGAGAAAGAGCACACGCATTCACGATATTTCGGAGCAGTGAGTCACAATTCAAATGCCTATTTGGATTTGCTCACCACTCTGTCACTCAATGAATGGTTTGCACCTAATTTCCTTTTGAATTGTTACATACCTTTAATAATTATCTGAATTAACTAGTAGAATAATTGCTCCAATTGAGTGAAGCTATCGATCAAGATTTCTAATTTCATTTGTACCATCGAAATTAAGTTATAGAATGCACAATATATTCCAATTACGCCAACAATGTCAGCAATTTGTGCACACATATTCATTCATGCGTACAACGTGAACTTTTCACCCCTATAGTGCTTCTAACCAACACCAAGCTTAAGAATATTAGACGTAATCAAAATCTTGATATAACATTGTGGAGCGAGTGTTGTCGAGTAATATATACATGCCAAATGTACAAGTAAATTCAGGGCCTGTTCGGTAAAGATTAAAATTGAAAAACTAGTCGTTATTGTTGACTTTTATTAGACGAATGAGACCCAACGACGACTATATTTTCAATTTTAATTGGATTTTAATCCCTACCGAACGGGGCCTCAATTTGCTCGAACCCAAAAGTATTCAAATTTTATGGAAGATAGAAGAATTGCGGTTCACGTAAATTAATTAGGGTGTGTTTAATGGATATTATTGAAAAAATAATGTATTTTAAATAGTCATGTGATGGAAAATATGTTATTAAAAAGTAAGGAAAAATTATTGATATAGTGAAAAATATTATTTTATTGAAAAATGTGTAGTTGAAAATGAGTTTTAAAAAAATATATTTTAAGAGAATGTGTGTCAAACATATGGGCTGTATTTTACTTGAATTTTGCTGAATGTACAGAATTTTGCCTCAAGAGGTCTTACTAAAGACTCACATGAATGTGGGTCCCACTTGATTTAAATATTATTAAAAAAAAATGGATCCCACATGTTTGTCTCTTCAAAAATGTTACTTTATCCAAATTGGGTTACAAAAGGGGAAGTGCCCAAGTGATGTGGCACCCCCTTGGGCACTCCCCCTTTTGTAATCCAACTTGGGTAGTATAGCATAACTCTTGTCTCTTTCTTGTATTATTTCGTTTCTGTATGGCAATGAATGCTCTACTTAGATTTGGTGCAATATTATATATTTTTTTAAAGCATTTTGAAATTAACTAAAAGGAAAAGAATATAGGATTCCATTGCAGATCCCAAAGCATCAAAAGACATTATTGATTTTTCTATTCTCCCAAACGGATTATGACAAATTAAAAAAAAGTCCCAGATGTCATAGAAGCGCTTATTTGGTGTGGATTATTATATTGTTAAAAATTTAAGTTAAAATTAACAATTATTTGTAATCATAGAACCTACAATTTTTATTAATTTTTCAATCACATATTTTATCATATTCTTTTATCAAAATTTACTAATTTTTAACCAAACCAAATGGCTAAAAAAAAGGCGAAAATGATTTACATATTTCATTAATTTTTATCAAGAAAACCTATTCACATCCATTTATTGTTTTAACTACAAAACTTTGCTAAAATTGTAACAATATATTTTATGGGATTCACAATTTTTATCAAAACTATGTGCGGATGAGTGATATTGGTTCTACCTTCATTAGATCACAAGTCATTCTGGACAGATCCTAGGTGCGCCAGATGAATTTGTGTAAATTCTTTGTCTTCACGCGCACACGTACTAGATGAGAAAATTTACATATTAAATATTGATTTTCCTCAGCAATTTTAGAGATATTTTCGACTGGAAGCACATCATGAATGCTGTGAAGGATGACATGCAAGTATTGCTCATCTTCCACCAAATATGGCAAACGTCAAACCCCTCATCAAGGCTCCTGCTTCTTAGTCCAAGGCATGTCCAACGTTATACATTTACATGTACAGTATAATATGAATTCTATCTACGTACAAAACAGAAAATTTGGCTGTATACCGTCTTGATGCAGCCAAGTTAAAATAAAGGAGAGATGTTGAAATGTTAAAGCGGCATAAAGTCATAGAATTTACGCACACTGATTCACGCATTGCTAACGATGGCATTCCAGATCCAATCTAGAGACTTCGATGTAATGCAATGTATGAAGCACTTCGATTCTCAGAAGAAATTGAACTACTTTGAAACGAGTTTGTTTCCAGGCTTAAGGATAGTGGTGGTCGATATATAGCTCTCCATTTGAGTATATATCTTGCAAAAATGATTGGCAAAGCTCAGTATACAACAGAGCGAGAGAGAGAGAGAGTCGAGATTTCTGATCAGATTACTTTGTTGTAGGTATGAAAAGGACACGCTAGCTTTCACTGGTTGCAATCACAACCTTACTAGGAAAAAGGCTGAGGAGCTCAGGAAATTAAGTTACTAAGGCACTGGAAAAAGAAACACCGAAGGCTCCAAGGCAGGTGTCCCATGACTCCTTGGGAGACGGCGGTATGGCGGTATTACTGGAAGCACTGGGATACCCATCTACCACTAAGAACCACATAGTTGCCGGGGAAATTTATGGTCAAAATGGCCTAAATGCTCTTCGTGAAAAGTATCCTAATGTGTATTATCATTTTCGGTCAACTGCAAAATCAGTGTGCTGCCTTATATTGTTGCCCTTAAAAGCAGTGTTCTAAAAATCGTAATGCGTGGAGACCAAGCTATGAGCTAGGCAAACATAGGCGAAGCAAATGCGTAAAAGAGCATAAAAAGGCATTTTCGTATTTTAATATTATTTTAATTTTTAATCAATCAAAAAATCATTTAATAATTAAAAATAATACATATCAAACATCTAAAACTGATTTATAGGAATTTTATAATTTTTTTTTCAAAAGTTCCCAACAAAAAGACAAGTTTCAAATGTAAATCAACCTTTAAGTTTCAATTTAAAAGAATTATAAAAAAAAATTTAAAAAAATAATAATGCTCGTCTAGTCATGCATAATCGTGCCTAGGCACGCATTAGCTGTCAACGATTGCCATCTAAATAAGGAGTCAAGCCACTTGGTTTGGCCTTTCCACCGCGCATTACTCCTAGACGATGCCTAGACACGCCTTTTAGAACACTGCTTAAAAGTGATGTTTTTGTTTATACCTACGATGGAAACATGGCCAAGGCGTTGAGAGGTCATCAGGTTTTTGAAGGCTATCAGAAAACCATTAGTCAAACTAAATCCAACATATTCACAACTCTAGATGTTGATTAACCAAAAGAAAGAAATAACTAAAGAAAGTTGAAATTGGACTTATTAGTCATCAAAATATCAGATTCAGAAAGCTAAACCCCATGATTATCTGTCCAATTACATACTTTTACATTTCCTAGCCCTCACAAAATAGAAGTTTTTGCAGACAAAACTTTGTGACTGATCAACGAAATGGACAAGGGCAATATACCTTGGGAAGAGTTTTCATCAAAAGTCAGGCGCTTACATGAGAACAGGATTGGAGTACCACATCCCAGGTTAGTGTGAGATTCTCAAAAACTTGAGGAAAGCTTTTATGCAAATCCTTTCCCTGGTTGCACATGCCAAAAATCGAGGAGGTAAGAGTAATGTGCATGGAAAGATAACAGAAAATAAGAGAGCTCAGCTTACCAGGATGAACGGTACATCAGCACAGCTTTCTTCATGTTCATACTCTGAACAGATTGTTCAAGTTCAGGCTGTCGTACTCTACATGACTCCTTGTCCCAGAACTTGAAATGGTAGGTAGACTAAACAGAGATAAAGAGAAGTCAAAGCAGATCCAATATTCATAGTGCCATTTTCAAACCTTCTACAATTTCTACACTTTTGCAAGAAAAGACATCTTATCAATTTTCGTCGTCGATTCTAGCAAAAAAAGGTCTGTTTCAAGTCAAGTGTAATATTGAAAAAAGAACTCGGAAGATAATGATTCTATCAACTTCTGGTGCAAATGCACCATGAACAGATTTTACATTATCCATTCAATTTTTTGCCTTTATGCTTCAGCTGAATAGTAGTCAAACAACGCATAGAACACACTTAACAGACAGATGTTTTAATTGGTCAATTACTTTTGAAATAAATAGGCAATCACCCCACATTATTATATGTAGTAACATAAAACTGACATTAAGATATCAGCTCTTCAGCAAAAGAACTAAAGAATCAATAAGTTATTTTAGAAGCTCTAGAAAATAGTTTGCATGTACTTGTTGCTATGATATGGTAATGCTAGTAGCACTGCAGATCGCTCGACTAAAAACTTTGGACAGCATATACAATCGATCTTCCAATCAATTATACCAATCAAGAAAGAGAATTGAAAAAGTAAGAACAAATAGGAAAAGTAAAAGAAAAGTTCTGCTGCTGCTATTCCGTTGAATGGCTTGGGACAGCTCTTTGTTACCAAGCTGTACATTCTTTGTTGCTTCAACAGCCTGTTAAATGAAACAGAAATAGATTTGAAGGTTACGTATCATTACAATCAAATGAACAAAGACCCAAAAAAGATCATGTTTTTGTACTTAACAAAAAGTTACTTGAAGACAATCCAGATTATGCACTTTTACATCATCACAAGTAAACTCTATCATATATACATTAGTCATTAGGAACATTTAGCAGACCTTTATTATTCTCTGGGTACAATCTCCCAAATGATAGACGCATTTGCAAGACATAATCTGCTTATCCATAGCTTCATGAAAGGTTGTTTCCATGTTTAGAAAAAGAGTAATGAGATTTATCATTATGATGATAGAACATCGGTGAAGTGGCAACCCATTATCCCTCAAATTTCTCTCTCTCCTCCCCCTCTCTCATAAAGATTGAACAGCTTAATTCCATTATTCCCTCCCTCTCTCCACTTCATTTATGTACACTATGTTCGAAAGGGATGCCTTTCCGCAATATCCCTTAGATCACAATGATGTACACCACTACATAAGTAGAACTGCTGCAAATTGAGTACTGATTCCGATAACTGTACCTAAAATCTGTTTACTCTATAAAATTGCATATTAGAGTAAACATAATTATCAAACTAATGTAGTTGAAGATGAGGTTTCACTCATTTTACTTATAAATGGGATGTAGAATAGAAGTGAGCCATAAACTATATTTCTGAGTTGACATTGCATGTTGCCATTTTCTCTCAAACAATTAGAAGATGAAGGTTAATGAAATCGTGTATTCTCTGACCTGCTCATACAAATGCTCTATCTGTTGGGCCTGTTGCAAAACATGTGTGGACATAAGATGGTTCAGCGCAGACATTTCCACCATCTTTGTCTCAGTTTCTTGCACAGCATCTAGCATGCTCGCCAACTCAACCTATATTATTATGACAAGTAGTGTTGCAGAAAGCATCATTCTTGTGAACCACAATCAAACATTTTCTCAAGCTCCATGTATGTAGAATCTTACAGATATCCCAAAGTACTAATTACCTGGAGAGCGCGTGTCTCATCATCAAGAACTTGCTGCTGGACTCCAATGGGCTCTGCTTGAAAATCATTAGCCTCCCCAACCTTTGAATTGTTTACTTCGGTGAACTGCAAATTGCTGGACTCTGTAACATTTTTTCTGCCACTCTTCAGTTTTCTTCTTGGCGTTACTCTGTTAATAGCATCTTGGAAACGTATGGCTCTCAGCTGATCAAACTTCGATGTAACTGAATGAAGCTTTTCGCTTAAAATCAATACCTGTACAACAATATTAAACACCATTTTTATTCTAGCTGCTTGTTTCATTGACAAAATATTACCAAGACTGAAACAGATATATACTTTCGATGATAATTAAAAAATCATCATGATAAACACTCCTTACCCTACAGCAATCAAAAGACAAAAACAGATGTATAAATATCTGCAATACAGTTAAAACTGGAATCCACTTCCCAATATGGTAGAGAATAAAATCGCGATTATCGAATTGGATAAACTGCGGCAATGAGATTTACATCCAGGGGCTTTTACTCATTTTGATATATCAAGTCTGAAACAGTCAAGTTTACATTGAAAATTCTCTTACTGAATATAAAGCGAAAGAGCATTCATTCAGAAAACTAGACTTGGAATTGTAAAATGTACAACAGACGTGATAATACCCAGGCAGCATATGAAATCAAACAATAAATGAAACTCATACCACTCCATGTTTGTGTGCTATAGTATCAGCATTCAAGTTGTCACTCCTGATACCAAGCCATCCTTTTGAATTTGATTCTTCATCATTTATACTATTCTTGAGAACATCTATTTGCTCTTTGCATGAGTTGATGAATACAGTAACCTAAAAAAAAAACAGAGGTACAAATAAATATTTGAACCAACTAATTATACAATGCGTGCTCCTTTATAGGTTGTGACGCAGACAGAAGCAAAAAGAACAATAAGACGATTACAAATCTTGATTTGCGCGTGAATACCGAAAATCAATTTCATTAATATTAATAATCAAAATCCAAACGATTATAACAAACCCATAAAGTGATTAAATAAGAGAAAGGAAAGAAAAGAAAAGAAAATATTGGATTCAGCTAGACTAGATTTCGGCTCCATCATTCTCCTCCGGTTAGAGAAGATTCATCCTCGAACCTTGCGAAGTGCCTTCATCCCATGTTTCATAAAGGTGGCAATCTGTTCAACTACTATTTCAGCTGCATTCATGTCATTGGAAGAATCTGTAATCCCATCCAATTCACGCTTTGATATAACATAAAGAGTATGCAAAACGTTTTGCAAACCCACAAATATTTTTCTGATTAGGCAAAGTCTACTCGATGCTGATAAATAATTAATCTCACCAACCAAAACCATGTGTGGAGTCTTTTACCACCTCATTATACCAAGTCTTTTACCACCTCATTATGCCAAATTTCATAGCCCCCAATGAAAGTATCATTATAGATAATAAAAAAACCAAAATCCTGAGAAATCACACAAATAAGTAAATCAGCTGGTGAAACAAAGAATCCCTTGAAAATGCCAAATTCAAAAGTGGGATCCCCTCTAAGAATTTACCACGCAAGAATAAATTTGTACCAAATATTCCAAAACGGTATTCTCCCAATATGTTTTTCAATTTTTGTATTTCTCTTTAATTGTGTCAACATCCATGATAAAAACAGGTGCAGTGGCATGCTCGTTTGAGTTCTCAATGATGTGTCTACACCAGTTTCACACAACCTGCACCCACAACTCTGTCATGTTGATCCCTATAGTTACCTCCCTCATGCCGACCTTCTACACTCATTCCTGGGCCTTCAACGTATAAATCTAATTGCATGCACAGATTGATTCGCCTCTAGATTATGTCATATTCTCCCCGTACTGAATCTCAGTCCGATAGGACTTCATAAACATCAACCATTCTCTTTTAAAAACGTGGTTGTACTCTGATACCAACTGCCGCAGATAGAAGCGAGCAAGAACAATATCATAGGATTACAATTCATTGATTAGCGCACAAATACCGAAAAGCTCCTTTATCCGTGGCACGGACACTTCAACTAGGGTAATGTTTCCGTGTCCTACTCTACCATGGTCATTTTTTTCTTTATCAAGAATATTATATATTTTTAACTTAAAGTTATTATTAAATAACAAAGTACTCATATTTAAAAAATTTCGACGAGAAAAATTAATAACAATTATAAAACTAAATTTATACTACATCAATCAAAAAAAATTTAAAAATTAATTAATGAGTGACGTGTCGTGTCGTGTCCTGTCGTGTTGTGTCAGTAATTTTTTGAAAAATTGCGTGTTGACATGTTCGTGTCGTGCTTCATAGCCGAAAAGCAACCAAGAATTGGAAAAAACTCTCACAACTTCATTAATGTTAATAATCAAAATCCAAATATAACAAAACTTATGAAGTGTTTAAATAGAGAAAATCCTAACACTAAATTAATTAAAATGCAGGAAAGAAAATATAGGATTCAACAAGGGGTAGATTTCGGCTCCATCAAGTTGAAATGGAGAACATATCACTAAGTAAATATAGATAACAAGATAGTCAAAATATTATCAAGTACATAAAGATATTTGAAAGTAAATTGTATCAAGCATCCGAAAGTCGAAAATTAATAACTTCAACAAAAAGTGAAGATAACTATGAGATTTTGCTCTACTAATTTATTGGAGGCAGGTCTTCTCCACTACATTTTATTTCACCAGCATAGGGGGGGTTTTATCGTGTCCTCTTACAGATGTACTTCTACAGGACGATGGATGGGGGAGGAGGCTTTATATTTTTCTCTCTTTTTTCTTTTGTCGGCGAGGGAAAAGATATCTCCTAGACAATTTCAAACTCTCAATGGGAAATATTTAATTTATATACCACGAAGCATTTCTACTTTTTAAAGGGAAATATTACTTGTTATGCCTTATATTATGTATTTGAATTGTTTAATACAAAGTTTTAAAGTTTGATAAGAAAAAAGATCAATAAAAATCAATAATTTTCAGTCTCACTGGAAAATTGTATATCATTCTATGCTGTCTATCATGTCTGAAAATTACTCTACTCTGCATATACGGTATATGCGCGAGTGAATTCAAGCCACTCAAGAAAATTACAATAGTTGCTAACTTGATATATTCACATTTACATATCCCTTTTAGACTAAGGATAGAAAAGAAGGTATCTTGGGCAATAATAAGCACAACAATTTCTGTGATGCTTGTAATTCATCAGACATCCTCATGACAGAGAACTTAACAAAAAGCATACATCAATTTTACTAGAAATTAGTTAAAAGCAAACTCATTATGAATGCTCCCTCAATTTAGACAAATACAAAAAAAAAAAAAAAAAAATTCAAATCCTTACTTCATGCTCGATGCTATCTCTCTCTTGTTCAGTGGTACGACGGAGATCCAAATAATCCTTCTTATGTGTCATCAAGAACTGCTCCAGAGCACAAATGCTTTCGAGCTGGCAGATGAATGTAATAGAAGCTTTATATCTGCATAATTGTAACTAATATGGAATAGCAAGATACATATGTATAGGCCATCAAAATAGATACCGTCTTCAGGGCTGCTTTGGTGAAAGGAGACCTTTCGCGTGTTTTGTGGAGGATAAAAGATGCCATTATTGTTGCTGTTTTGGACTGCCAGAAATATACAGAGCTCAGAGATTCAAGTGGAATTATCAGCCATTATACCAAAATTAAGCATATGCATTCAATGTAAAAAATGGGAAGCTCTTGCAATATCATCTTGATTGAAAAATAAACTCAATGAGATTGGAAAGGAACCTCATTATATCCCAAATTCAATGCAGCCCGGTGAGCTGAATCTTTAAAATCTTCAGTTCTGTCTCTAACTTTTGTCATTGTTTCACCTCTATTTCGTGAGGGAGGAAAAATATAATGCCCTGTTCAGAAAAAAAAATTCAGTAAAACTTAATTAATCGCCATAAAAAGGAAACAAATTAGTAAATCGCAATTTTGCATTTGAAATATTATACTAGCAGAACAGGATAGAGGTTTTGATCATTATTCAAATCTAGTAAAATAAAATAAAACTTCCAAATCTTTAGAGAAAGAAGTAAAATTTTATGAAATCCCATACAAGGGCGGACCAAGAACAATATGCCAATTGCCAAGGGCTGGAAATTGAAGAGATCAATATACGAACAAAATTAAGAGAAACAACAAGTTACAAGCAAAATCTCCTTTAATTATAAGCAAGAACTCCTTCAATCACTAATAACCACTACCAAAAAAATAAATGAAAGGTTAAAATTAAGATCAATATAAAGTAGCAGCATTGCAAGAGTATCAATTTGCCTCCAAGTTGTCTACCACAACTTAAGTTTAGAAAACAAAGATTCTGAAATCTAGAAAAGATCCCTTTCATTTATTACAAATCTGGTTAGTAAAACCAACAATGAGAATGTAAATAGTCAACTTTCTAAAACTTGATTGTTAAAAGGGAAAAAAAAAAGTAACAAAATAAAGAAGATACTTATCTGGTTCATTCAACTCCAAAAAATAAATAGAGATAATGTATCTATTAAGAAAAATAAAATATTATCTTTTTACCTTAATTTAGACTAATAAGGAGGTTATTTAAGGTTAGAAAGAGAAAAAATTAAAAATTCAATCATCCATACTACTTAAAAAACAAAAAAAAAAACTGAAATCAGACAAAAATATGAACAAGAACCATTCACTCACCTCAAATGCTCGGCTGGAGCACGGAGGCAGAGCCGCATTTATAAATTAGTGATGGCGAATTAAGTTTGGAGTGGAGATTGCCGATCGGAGTCTGTTGTCATGTTGTGTGTCCGTATCGTCTGCAAAGTTCGGGAGAGTGAGGGAGATCCTCGTTGACGGACTGAGATTTGGATAATTGGGGCTTTGAGAAATGGGAATTGGAGTGGAAATTACAATAAACCAGACATTTTCTTTTGACTTTTAAAAAATCAGGTTTTAATATTTTTTAATCAAAAATCAGGTTTTAA
>CAIGRF010391166.1:16958-27055 GCA_903798235.1 Fraxinus ornus | reverse complement strand
AATCACCAAGACTTGAATCTACGGATTCTATTATTTAATTAATTAGAATATTAATTCGATTAAATAATAGATGTTTCCACAAATATGCATCGGTTATATATATATTAAAAGTGTTTATGTCCAAAGTTAATTGGACATAGGACATAACACTTACATAATTAACATATCAATTATAAGATGGTAATCTATCCTTACTGTGAGGTGATTAAAAAAGTATATCAAATTGGCTAAACGAATATGTGTTGAGTTGGAACAAGTCTCTAAAACACAGTTAAATTGTTACACAAATTCTATTGATAATTGGTGTTTTGGTTGAAGAGGTCTTGAAGGAGTCCAATATGGACCAAGGAGAAAAAGTCGGCTCATATACTTTTTGCTAAACGTCCCGCTTCTACTCGAGCACCAAGAATAGGGAGTCTAGCGCTAAAGCGCCAATGCAGCCGCTCGTTGGGCTTGAGGAACGCTCCTCGAGCGGCCGTTTTATCAGGCCCAAGCCTATTTTTGATTTTAACATATTTTATGATACATATTCCATCCCAAACATAGTCTTCAAGGGCTGTATATATATTTTATGACCTTTTGATACTTCATAACATTAGAAACACATTAGATTTGGTTGAGAGTGCATCAAATCTTGTAAAAACAATCAGTGATCTTGTTTGTGATTGATTTATTTCATCTTGAAATTATCTCGTGCAATTCATAACAAATAGGTATCAGAGCAAGTTGATTTTTGCATGGCAATGATGAAATATAACATTCAGCTATTAGATCACAACACAAGGATTTCACTATAAAAGGTAAAGATGCAAGTTGTTCTCACGTAGATGGATTTGGATAATGTTGAGCTAAATTTCTATAAAATGCCTTCTACTTTGATGTAAGAAGAAACGCCGCGTAGGGATCAAAAATCCCTATCACAAATTTATCTTCATCTATTAAATAATATTCTTCAGAATGTTCTTAAAGAGAAAAGTGTCGCTGCATTGTGATTGAAAATAGAGCAACTTTGCATGATAAATAGTTTAACCAGTAAGTTATCTTTGAAGCAACGCTTGTACTCTCATCGTATGTTCGAAGGTATGTTTATTGAGGATCACTTGACAATTTTTAAAGAAATTGTAATTGGTCTTGAGACTATGGAAGTTAAATATGTTGAGGAAGTTTTTGTATTAATATTGTTGTGTTAACTGTCATCTTCATATATGACTTTCAAAAACACTATTCTCTATATTCGTGAACTTTCACGATTGATGAGGTCAATGTTGCTCTACAATCAAATGAGAAGATGAAGCATCTTTTGTGTTGAGGACCGACATGATTCCTATGATACCACTTGTTAAGTATTATTATGTATTTCTCCGATCCACTTGATGTAATTCAGGATTGAAATATCGAAATTGTATGGCAAAAATATGAACTATATGATCGTAAGCAAAAAAAATAAAAAAGACAAGAAATATGACAGAGAAATTTGAAGATTTTATTGACTCGTGAACAATAATGAAGAATAATCACCGAGTTTAAACTATCATATATTCTCAAAACCTCTCAATATATTGTTGAATATATATTTTCTGAAGATATAATGTGGAATATATATAGAAATCTCTTTTTAGAGTTCTAGATAAAGAAGAAACCATAAAATTTGGGAAAAAACGGAATTAAAAACATCACGATGGCACCTCGGTGCCCCCATCCAAGCGCCCTGACTTCGTGGTCGGCGCTGCGGCGCCTAGTGCTGGGCGCCTCGACGCCTGGGGAAAAAAGAAACAGACAGGGGTGCTAGAACCGTAGTGCTGGGCATTCTGGCCCACTTTTTTTCGCTCCAAGTTGTTTCCTTCATCTCAAAGTCTTTTTCTAAGCCAAACTCCCAATAGGACTTTCAAATAGAATTTCAACTTGAATAAGACTCTAATAGCATTCCAAATTGAATTTCTCTTGACGTGTACTTCAATTACTTTAACACGAAATTCGGGGTCACACCCAAATTCCAAAAATCTCTATCTTAACATGAATTCTAGTGTAATGAACAAAACTCCTAAAATTTCTCCACCTGGAGAAGAATATCCGTCTGCAAGCAATGAACTACACTCTTCAATAATAACTAAAACTGATTTCTCCAACAAACACATAAAAACTCCACCTCTTCCAATGAATCCAAGCATTACTATTACTATATAGAATTACCTTATATTCACAAAAATCGTAAACATTTTAAAATTTACCAACTATGGCTGTAACACATCCTGAAGAATAATCATTCCCAAATATTTTTACAGAAGGCCCCTTGCTAGATTGTACATCTTCTACTACGTTTAAAGCATGCCCAACAAAATTAGCATCCAAATACCTTTCTCCACTGGACCCATCCCTAGAAATTGAATACAATGACACCGTAGGTAAAGGTGGCAAAACGGCATTATTTATATCTTCTGAACTCAAATGAGTAGTATTCTTCAAATTCGACCTCTTACAAAAGCTTAAAGGTACTGTACCAAACTGAATGTCCACCATGGTATTGTACCTATGCTGATTGACTCTTCCAAATTTTGCACGAACATCCTTGCAAACCTTCTATGCTTCACTTTCACCAAAGAACTTATAACCATTTGAATCAAAGATAAACAATGAGATGAGATTCTTCTTCAAATCTAGAACATGTCGAACTGGCCAATTGTTCTAATTGTCCCATCCATTAGCTTTAATTTGACCTTACAAATTCCAGCAATCCGACAAAGTCTGTTGTTTTCCATAACATGTCGAAACTGTTTCATATGTAGTAAATAAGTACTTATTAGGATAATATGAAATACACATGCTGAATCCAGAATCCAACCCCCCTCTGGTCTAGACTCGACGTCATAAATAACCAAAAGATCTTCCTCATTTACATTGTTCTCTGCTACGTCTGCTTTGCATGATAAACAATTTGACCAGTAAGTTATACTTGAAGCATTACTTGTATTCTCAAAGTATGTTCGAAGGTACGTCTATTGAAGATCACTTGACGTTTTTAAAGAAATTGTAATTGATCTAGAGACTATGGAGGTTAAATATGTTAAGGAGGATCTTGTATTAATATTGTTTGTATTAATTGTCGTCTTCATATATGACTTTTAAAAACACTATTCTCTATAGTCGTGAACTTTCATGGTTGATGAGGTCAATTATGCTTTACAATGAAATGAAAAGATGAAGCATCTCATGTGTTGAGGACCGACGGGATTTCTATGATACCACTTGTTAAGAATCATATATTTCTCTGATCCACTTGTTGTAATTCAGGATTGATATATCAAAGTTGCATGGTAAAATATAAAGTATATGATCGTAAGCAAAAAAAAAAAAAAAAAAGACAAGAAATATGGCAGAGAAATTTAAAGATTTTATTGACTCATGAACAATAATGGAGAAATATACAAATGATCTGAAGTTCTAGTAATACGGAGGCTAAACTATCATATTCTCAAAACCTCTCAAGATGTTGTTGAATATATATTTTGTGAAGATACAATATGGAATATATATATGAATCTCTTTTTCGAGTTCTAGATGAAGAAGAAGACATTAAATTCAGGAAAAATGAAATTAAGAACATCACGGTAGTGCCTTGACGCCACCATCTGGGTGCCTCGAAGCCAGGGCCTGCGTTGCAGCGCTCGGGGAAAAAAGCACAGGCATGGGTGCCTTTTGCCCCCACTTTTTTTTTTTTTTTTTTTCTCACTCAAAGTTGCTTTCTTCATCTCAAAGTCCTTTCCAAGCCAAACTCCTAATAGGGCTTTCAAATAGAATTTCAACTTGAATAAGACTCCAATAGCATTCCAATCTGAATTCGTCTTGACGTGTACTTCAATTAGAATTCTTCAAGTACTTTAATAAGGAATTCAGGTCACATTTAAATTCTAACAATCTTCACCTTGACATGAATTCCATCGCAACGAACAAAGCTCCAAAATTTTCTCCACCTAGAGAAAACATTCGTCTACAAGGAACGAATTGAACTCTTCAATAACAACTAAAGCCTATTTTTCCAACAAACATAAAATACTCCACATTTTCCAATGAATCCAAAAACTACTCTGTAGAATTACCTGAGATTCACAAAAATTATAAACATTTTAAATTTTACCAACCATGGCTGTAATACACCCTGAACAGAATCAATCCCAAATTCTTTTACAGAAGGCCCCTTGCTAGATTGTACATCTTTTACTACGTTTACAGCATGCCCAACAAAATCAGCATCCAAATACCTTTCTCCACTGGGTCCATCCCTAGCAATTGAATATAGTGACACCGCAGGTGAATGTGGCAAAATGGCATTATCTATATCTTCTGAACTCAACTGAGCAGTATTTTTCAAATTCGATCTCATACAAAAACCTAAAGGTACTGTACCAAAGTGAATGTCTACCATGGTACTAAACATGTGCTAATTAACTTTTCTAGATTCTGCACGACCCTATAAGATGTATAACTAAGACCTTTTCTGCCCCTCCAATACAACATGGGCACCCTTGCAAACCTTCATTGCTCCACCTCCACCAAAGAACTCATAACCTTTTGAATCAAAGATAGACAACGAGATGATATTATTCTTTAAATTTGGAACATGTTGAACCTAGCTAAGTGTTCTAATTGTCCCGTCCATTAGCTTCAATTTGACCTTACCAATTCCAGCAATCCGACAAGGTGTGTTGTTTTCCATAACTACGACACCTTTGGAAATTGTTTTATATGTAGTAAACAAGTCTTTATCAAGACACATACAAAACACACATGCTAAATCCAGAATCCTATCCTTCTCTTTTTTAGACTCGACGTAAAAAACAACGAAAAGATCTCTCTCATTTACATTGTTCTTTGCGAGGTCTGCTTCGTCGGATGTATCTGATTGCTTACCCTTTCGATGTGCAACCAATCTTACTTTATTTACAATTTGTAGCAATCCTTCTTAATGTGCTCCCTTTTCTTGCAAAAGTTACGGATCTGATTACTAAAATTAAACTTCGATCTATCCCTTTCAGAACCACCATGAGCATTAAGGTCTTCTCCATCTGTGGCCTCAGAAACCAAATTCTTCATCTTCTCTTTTGAAAAAAATGCATCATACACCTCCTCTAAGGTGAACGTATCACGACACGAGATCATATCTCTAAATGAAGAAAACGAAGTAAGAAACGAACACAAGAGGATCAATGCCAAATCTTCTTCATTATACTTTACTTTCGAAGTTTCCAAATCAGTGACTATCTTCCAAGTATCCATCTTCTAACATGTGATGAGAGTATTATCGCTGCATAAGATGCAATTTGTTTGTTAGACTTTTGGCCATGCACAATTGCTCCAATTTTAACCATAAAGTAGCTGTTTAAACATCCTTCAAATGTTCTAAAGAATGTTATTCGAGAGATGAAGATGAATATGAGAAAGTGCATTCTTATCCTTCTATAATTTCTTCTCCACGGTCAAAGTTGCGGGTATCTTGTCAATTCACAATAATGCATCATCTGAACCCATCTGTGTGAGTACTGCTTGCATCTTAACTTGCCACAACATGAATCTAGGGTTCCGATTCAAAATCGAAATGTCATATTTTATGTAAGCCATCAAGAACAAAATCTCAAACAAGTCAAACCTTACACTATACGGAACTGCTGAACCTGGTTCTGATACCACTTGTTAAGGACAGACGGGTTTGCTATGATAACACTTGTTAAGAATTATGTATTTCTCTGATCCGCTTGTTGTATGGCAAAATACAAAGTATATGCTTGTAAGAAATAGAATAATAAAAGACAAGAAGTATGACAGAGGAATTTGAAGATTTTATTTACTCATGAACAATAATGGAGAAATATTTAATTGATCTGAAGTTCTAGTAATCACCGTGGCTAAACTATCATATATTCTCAAAACCTCTCAAGATGTTGTTGAATTTATATTTTGTGAAGACAATGTGTAATATATATGAATCTCTTTTTGGAGTTCTAGATGAAAAAGAAGACATAAAATCCAGGAAAAAATAGAATTAAAAACATCACAGTGGCTTCGTTCGAGAACAAACAGAATTAAAAAAATCACGAGGCACCACCATCTGGCCACCTGGAGCAGCGCTGGGCATTATTCCCCTCCCCTTTTGCTTCAAGTTGTTTTCTTCATCTCAAAGTCATTTTCTAAGCCAAACTCCTAATAGGGCTGTCAAATAGAATTTTAACTTGAATAATACTCCAATAGTATTCCAAAATGAATTCCTCTTGACGTGCACTTCAATTAGAATTCATCAATTACTTCAACAAAGAATTCGAGTCACAGCCAAATTCTAACATCGTTGTTGAATCTGAGGGCCAAGCAGAGAGGGTTTGGTTATTCATGAAGGAATCAAGATAAGAATATTGAAGGTGATATAAGGGGCATATCGATGTATAGACATAGAGAGAAGACATGTCACTTTTACAAAAGGAAATGACATATTAGAGCCGACCGCTACAAATTAAAGTACTTGAGGATGGCTACTACTAAAGAAAAAGGAAAGCAACCCGAGGATGTAGAAGAAGCCAGTATTGTAGGAGAGGACCAAAGTGAAAGAGAGCTATTGGTGATTTCTAAAAGTGATTCCAATCTTGTGTGGATTGGGTTCTTGATTCAACTTGTACATTCTATATGTGTCCCAATATGGATTGATTTACAACATATGAGGTGGTTTCGAGAGGTGCTGTGACTATGATAAACTATGTGTCTTGTAATACAGTTGGAATTGGATTAGTCTGGATTAGAATGTTTGGCGGGGCTATTAAGACACTTACATATGTTAGTCATGTTCCAGACTTGAAGAGGAATCTCCTATCCCTGAGTGTCCTTGATGCTAAGGGGTACATGTACACTGGTGAAGGTGGCGTTTTGAAGGTTAGCAAAGGTTCTTTTGTTGTGATGAAAGGACAAAGAAGTTCAACCCGATTATATGTATTGTAGGGATCTACAGTTACATGGGATGCAACTATCAGCATTTATTCCTTGTATGGTATAGAAGTTACTAAATTGTAACATATGCGGCTAGGGAATATGAGTAAGAATGAGATAGCTAAATTGAGCATAAGAGGACTTTTTGGTGGACAGAGTACTAGCGAGATAAAGTTCTGTAAGCATTGTGTTTTTGGAAAATAGAAAAGGGTCAACTTTATGAAAAAAGAGTTACAATACGAGGGGAACACTTGATTATATCCATTTGGATCTTTATGAACTGGTGAGGTTGCCTTCTAGAGGAGATGCATATTATTTGTTGTCAAATAATTGATGATTTCTCCAAAAATGTTTGGATTTTCTTCTTGAAGCAGAAGAGTGATATGTTTGCCACCTTCAAAGAATGGAAGACAATGATAGAGAAGTGAGCTGGAAAGTAGATAAAATGTCTTAGATAATGGCTTGGATTTTCGTTCGAATGAATTAAATAATTTTTGCAAGGCAGAAGGGACTTTGAGGCATATGATAGTGTGCCATACTTATCAACAGAATGACGTAGCAGAGAGGATGAATAAGGCTTTGATGGAAAAAGTCTGGTGTATGCTTTCAAATTCTAGGTTGCTTAAGACATTTTTTGCTGAAGCTGCTTCTATAACTTGTTTCATTATCAACCGTTCACCCTCAATTACTATTGAGAAAAAGATTCCAAAGAGTTATGGTCTAGTAACCCTCATTATTACTCAGATTTGAAAATATTTTGATGACCTGCTTATACTTATGTTGATAATGGAAAATTAGAACCAATGTCTACAGAGTGCATCTTTCTTGGTTATAAATCTGAAGTTAAGGGATATAAACTTTGGTGTCCAAAAATTAGTAAGGCGGTGATTATTAGAGATGGGTGTTTGATGAACATGCTATGGTTCAAAATTTATCTTGAAAGGATTCTGATGTTACAACTCATAAGGAACTAAGCATTCAAGTGGAGTTTGAGATTGGTTCATGTTTTAAACCAAATTCTTTAGCTCAGTTTAGTTCAGAAGTGAAGGAGAATACCGTTTTGCCACCACCATCAGCGGTATCACAATATTCTATTGCTAAAGATAGATCTAGAAGGGTGATCAAATCTCCATAGAATTTCATAATGCAAAATTTCATTGGTTCTAAGTGAGAATTACATTAATTCTTATAACTTGAGAATTCTCACTCAGTTTGTGAATCAAATAGTTCTAGGTAAGATTTTCTCTAAATCTTCCAATCACCGAACTATCACTCAATTGATAGTTAATAGGTCTAAGTAAGAATCTCACTAATTCTACTGACATTAACATTTATAACAATACACGAATTAACGATATCATGTATTCAATTAGATAATTTCATAATTTGAAATAAAAGCATAAATATGCATGTTTATCCAATCATGACATGTATCATAATATAACAAATTCATTCTTCTAGAAGATAACTTCAATTATAATCCAAAAATAAAATTAGCATCATTTAAGTTTTATTTTACAAATCCTCAATCCCATTTAAATATCTGTTGCAACACAATCACAATAAATGGGAAGTGACATTAAAGTTCTCATATTCTGCTTATCACCAAAAGCTAATGTCCCAAAATATTTACATGTTCCACATTAGGCCATGTTCCAGATCCATTTACTTATATCGATAAGCATGGAACATTTCAACAAATTTTATAACATATGCTCTTCTAGTATTCCCTCTAACGATGCTAAAATTGTGCATATATTCAGCCATATCTGATCGAGCACAAAATTGAAAAATAAGTCATAATGGATCACATAACCTAATCAAGATCCACACAACTCATGAACGTATATAAAACGTGATATTTTAAATACTTTCGGAGTATTTAATTAAGTCCAAAAAGATATTTTTTAATACTTTTTTTATAATTTATTTCAATAAAAAAATAAAAAAATATTTTTGATTTTCTGAAAATTAATTTTAATTGCACATAAAAATCAAGAATATTTCAAGGATCCAGTTGCAATTTTTGACATTGTTATTGGAATAATCCACTTTCAAAAAATAATTTTGGGACCAATATGCAACATGCAATTTTCCAAGTTGCATTTGGAATAATCAACATTCAAAAGTATGGGGACCAACATGCAATTTTCGAAATTGCATTTGGAATATTTAAGGGACCACTATGCAGTTCTCTCAAAATTGAATTTGGAATCATTTACCTCAATGGCAACAGTTCAGGTTTCTGCCATTTTTTTTTCAAATTTCTGTTAAAACTTCGGAAGGCCATAACTTCTTCAATCCAAGGCAAAAAATTATGTTTTTTATATCGTTGGAAAGGTATCGAGAAGATCTATCAAACCATACCAAATAGTTATCATGAAACACAAAGTGGAAGAAGTTATCATGTGATTAAATTTCGAGTTTTTACCGATTTTAATGCAAAAAATCTGATTTTCATCCAAAACTTCGAAACCTCATAACTTCTTCATTTAAGTCCAAAATTTGTGTTCTTTATATGGTTGGAAATCTTATGAGAAGACCTTTCTAACCATATTAATTTTACTGCATGAAGATGAATGAGCAGATGACAGTAAGTATTTAAAGTTTCTACAATTTTATCTAGGGTTTCATTTTTCTCCAAATTTATAAAACCAAGAATTTTCAAACTTTGCAGATATGATCTACATCATATAAGGAATATTATGTAAAAATTTCGTGAATTTATGTTGCATATTTCATGACATACCATTAACAATGCTTCAAGTTTCAATAAAAATGACATACATGCATTTTTCAATATAATAATTCCATTCACAACAAGATAGTATGCAAGGGAAACAGCCTTTACGGTTCTGATACCAATGTAAGAATTCATCGCATTCTTTAACATGAATTTTGGGTCAAAAAACTTACTTTAAATGATGAATTCCCAGATTTTTTAATAGCTGAATCACAATCTGCATTTCTTGTTTTCCAATGGCCCCAATCCCGATCACAATGGAAGGGGATTATTATCCACAATTTAAGTGTCAATTTTTGTGAGATTTTATGTCCAAAATATGGTTCAAGGACTTTTCAATTTTGGTGTAAATTTTCATACGAATTTTCACTATATTTTTCATGCTTTTTTT
>CAIGRF010391166.1:0-12762 GCA_903798235.1 Fraxinus ornus | reverse complement strand
AATAGTTACTTAAATAAATAAATAACCCAAATCCAATTCAAAACCTAAGTCCCAATTCCCAAGTTCAACTAATTAAAACTCAATTCCCAAGAACCCAATTCGGGAAACAACTATCATAGATCTTTTTTCGTTTTGTAAGATACAGGAGCCAAACAAGGTGAATTAATATAACGATTTGAAAATACGGTAATGACCTCAACTGCCTTAACAGGCTGTGTAGATTTATGAATGCAGTAAGTAGAGAATTTTATGATAGTTTTGTTATGCTTGATTACAATTTAATTAATTCACATGTGACAATTCTTTGGTTTATTCTCTCTTTTCCTAATCATCAGTGATTTGATGTTTATATAGGGTGATTTTGTGGTCTGTCGTCTATTTAGAACTGATCCGAAACAAGATGACATAACTGAAAGCTCAAACAGCAAAGAACAGGAACTGATTGCCACTCCTTTACGTATTGATTGGCAGGACAATGGCCATGTTGACAAGAGAGAAAGCCCCATGTTACCTATTCCGGTGAGTGTAATAACTAACTTCTGCTTCAATTAAGAATTCTAGCTTTTAAGAATGATAAGTAGCTTAAAAAAAGTTAATCTTCTTCTTCATTGTGTTTTCTTCAGCCTCACACACATTTTGATAGGAAAATCTTCTCACCGTTACATCCACAGATGCCAGAGGAGATTGAGAATTCTTACCTCTCTAACATCAACATTGATCATAGTGTTATGCCAATTCAACGTGAAACATATGCTTCTGATATTGATGAAGTTTTTAACTCAGTTCTTGTGAGTTCAGACGAATGTCCTTATGAAGATTTTGGCATGTACGAAATGTCATTCCTTGAAACAGAAACTCCTAATTATTTTAACCCTCTGGAGTTTAGAAAGTCATATAACAAATCACAGGTGGAGGTGCCCGGAAGACAGGTAAATTGAAGTTGCCAAGGTTTCCTATGCTTTATTGTTTCTCGAGTTTACTGGACCATAGTACTGCACGAATGACAATATTTTTGGATGCATATTTAGTTGTTGATTGAAAACCATCCATTTTTCGTGTTTTGTTAGCCCCAAGTTGAAACATGTGTTACTTTCAAAATGGCAACCACTGAGCAAAATGAACAGACACTTCCTCATGCTACCAGTGATTACCACCACAGAGACTTGTTGTTTGAAAAAAACAAGCATCTAATGGAGAATATTTTCTCAGCAGTCTCTGCTGGAGATCAGATTCCTAACTTGTCAAATATAGGACAATCAGTTGGTCGCAGCAATGCAGTGGGCAGTGGCAGCACTCTCGGAACTGGAAATAAATTGATTACTCACCAACCTCCAAATCGAACAGCTGCCCAACATTTTGCAGCAGGGGGAACTGCCCCTAGAAGAGTTCGCCTGATGAAGAAATTACAAATTGGATCTATTGACTGTGGCCTGCCTCAACTTGAAAGTGAAATAAGCCATGAAGGGGAACCGGCAATAATTGAGGTGATATATTTTCCTTCTGAAATGCATCAATTTTTGCAGTATTCTGAATTTTACTAAAAGAACTTGGTTTGTGCAGGATGATAAATCTACAAATGTGCATACCTCAAAGGATTTGGACGAAACAAATAAGAACAAAGAGCAGATAGCTAACTGCTTGAGCACAAAAGTGACGTCGCTGAGTGATTTGCAGTGTAAAAGTCCAGTAGATATTGTTTCTGTTAGCTTGAAATGCAGAGTTGTGAATTTAATATCATTAAATCCATACATGCCAAAGGTGCTCGTGGTTGCAAGTCTCCTCATTGTGCTCGTTGGTTTATGGGGGATGTTTTAAATTATCTAGATTTCAATAAAACTAACTAGAGTCAGAAATTTATCTTTTTCAGTGTATAGGACTTCCAATGTTAACAATTCTTTCTGGAATTGGTTAACACGATTAGGGTTCTCTAGTGTTGTTTTGCGGATACTATCGGGATTGTAAAGTGTGGTCCTTTTGTACAAGTGTTTCCAATAAAGGAAGGGTATTGTTTTGGAGAAGCTCGGCTTAGTACTCTCTCTCTCTCTTTTTATGGCATAAATAATCGCACCACTATTGTATTTTAATCGACTTCTTCTTTACACAGTTATAATTGTTAAGTTGTAGAGTCTAAGTATTGCCACTAAATGGAGCTGGGATGCTAATTGAGTCCGCGGCGAGGTCACCGTTGGTGTTGAAAGGGGGACAGTAAGCCCACCTTCTGTGGGGTGCGCCCCGAAACAAAATTTCATTTTGGATAGTTTAGATATTCTTTGTAAAATTCGATTTAGGAATTTGTGTCCTTGCAAATTTTGATTTTGCCATAATTTATTTTATAAATAGGAAATCGTCATTAAGGTTTTGTATCACCATCATAAAAGAAGAAAAGAAAGAGGTTAGACAAGATAATGTGTGCAATTTTTCCTTATAAAATTCTTTTCATTATAGTAAATAATTGTAGCGACGAAAGAAGACATAATTTCACATTGAGGCGAAATTTAATAAATCCTGCATGTTCTTATTTTTATGCTAATCAATTGCTCTCTGTTTAATAGAATTAGTGTTTCTAATTCTCAATGACTGGTATTAGAACTTTTGGTTTTGATTGAGAGAAATGGCTGACGAAGAAGGAATGTCACTGGGGATTTACATGTTTGATGGAGTAGATTTTTCATTCTAAAGGATGCAGATCGGGGACTATCTATACAGTAAGAAAGTACACCAACCCCATCTAAATGTAATGTTGGAAGGAATGAAGGACGAGGAATTTAAACTTCTTAATCACTGGATTCTATTCGGCTAACACTATCAAAGAATGTTGGTCACAACGTGGCGATAGAGAAAATTATGGAGAATTGAACGAAGATATTCTTATATGTATGATAAACCACCTGCATGTAACAAGGTACATTTGATGAAAATTATATACTTCGAAGATGGCTGAAAGTGTTCCAGTAGTAGAACATCTCAGTATATTTAATACAATTATCAATTAGTTGGTGTCAATTGAGATTAAGAGTAGTGCTACACATCCAGGGAAGGTGTGTCCCAACTAAAAAATAGGTATACGTGGCAAACACTGTTTAGACAATAAAAAGACTTAAATTTCTTTCCTTTATTCTCTTAATTTAAATCAAGATTCTCTATACCTAATATAGGATAATTTAGGTTTATTTCTCCTAATAAATAGAAAAGCCAATTATGCTTGTATTTATCACTATATCTTTTATCAAAACAATCTTTTAATATTCTAATTTATTAATTTCTCTATTAATTCTGACTATATTTTCTGTTTATATGCACAAGTATATCTCTATTATTTTTCAGAAAATAATCAAGCACTGTATAAAATGATTAAATTTTTTCTCTTTTTCTTTCACAGTTAATTTCTAATTTTTGAATACAATTAACTAAAACGTAATAAATAGCAGGCGTGTAAATATTAATACAAGTAGCTGACATAAATAAGAAAGATCTTACAGTATTGAAGCAGAAGGTAAATCAGAATAATATCAATGAGATTTCCCTCGAGCTTGCTCCCATATGTTAGTATACTCAGATATAAGTGATCGGTGTTATTTGAATTTAAGAAAATGGTTATGGTCCAACACGACTTCCGTACTCTTATTGATTTTCTCTCTAACTCTTTTGCATATATCACAATGGATCACACAATCACAGTTTTCCTTTCAACTCTTAGTTAAAACATCACCTTGAATGGTAACATGGTTCTCATGGCTTTCTCTAACAGCGCCTAAAATGCCTACACAGGGCAACAAGATACTTGCACTAACCCTCAAGGTTTTCACTGTTGGAGTATAAGTGAGATAATAGCTTTTGAGAATATAATAAGGACACGAAGACAATGTTTTCAAACAACTTTGATTTCATAAACACATCACACTAATATCTCTTATAAAAGAGTATACATACATATCTCGACTACACTCTTGGTACTCTCTCTAAAGAGTTTAGAACTCCATAGAGATTACCTTATTACAAGCTTCAAAGAAAGAAAGAAACTGAAAATGTTTACAAGATTCGGTATACTAGGTAGCGAGATAATTTTTTGGCTTAAGAATTGCTTCCTTATTCGGGGAATTAGCCTTCAATTTATAGACTGGAAAAGTGCTTCCACTATCCTTCATTATTGATGCTTCTACTGTGTAAGATAATGAGAATCTTGATGTGGCCTAAAGTTCTTTGTCTTAACATTAAAATTATTGAATTGGAACCTACAGTTTTTCTTTATCAAAGTAACTTTGATAAAGTAGTGATAAAGGGGGTCCATCACTTTTCCATATGTGACTCAAACCATTCATCTGGGAATTCTGTTGGATCAAGAGAAATTGGTGAGCCATCATCTTCATTGCTACATATTTCGCACTTATGATTTGGATAACGCCAAAACTGTTTACACAGCTCTTCTTTTGCTTTATGTGATCCACTGCGTGTCCTTCAAAAATATGATTGCACCATGTATCAAGATAGTGCCAATCTTCTTACTTAGTGGGTGCCACAGCCTTATTGTAAATCAAGTGGTCTTGTGACTCAAACACCCATATTTTCTGTTTTTCTTCAAAAACTTTCTGAATATGCTCAAACCGCTCCTTGTATCCTTTGGCTCTACGAAAGGTTGTCATTTTGATGACATCTTCTGGTGTAGTTTCATGAACTTCACTCTTTTCAGGATGAAGATGCTTGGAAGTAGTGACAATTCTTATGACATGGTTAACTAGTAGCAGCCTATCGTCTTCATTATCCCATTCGGGACTTGCAGAGAAAAATCTAATATATATATGTTCTTATGTTTAAGAACTTGACAATATCTTTCAATACCTCGGACAACATCCTTTGGTAACATGGAAATTTCTTTTAAAGATTCAGATGGATAAATACAAATTATATTTCCCATTTCATAGAGAGCACGAACCCAATAAGTTGGGGCTCCTGGATAAAGATTAACTTTGTTATACGTTTCATATGTTAGAGTTTTCATCCATCCTCCTATACTGGTAAACTAGCAGCATGCTAGATTGAACAATACATATGCAAGAATAAATTCTTTTTTATTTTTGATATCCATAATACCATGAGTGTTATAGGCCTTGATAATATTCGAGCAATCAACGGTCGGGACAGCCCGTTAAGTGGGACCCGAGTAGTTACAATACGAACCGGACGTCCTCATGGACGATCCAAACATTTGGTTGTACCAGACATTCACTACTTGAACTAGATGTCTGCATTTTACAGGTTTTGTCCGTTTTGGCTTTGTTTGATCCAATGCAAATGTTTTGAATAATGTATCTTTTGAAAGATGTTTTCAACTTATTTTTCAAGGTAAGTAATATTGTAAAATGTGATCTTAAGTTTAAATATTAATTTGAAATTCTCACTTTCGAAAATTATTTATGAAAGCATTTTTATGAAAATGCTTTTTCACGCATTAAGAATATGTTGCAGAGCTTTAATTATTTATTGATAAAGATTGAAGTGTTTATACCTTCACAAATGCATAAAAATGTCTAGTCTAAGAACTTCCTTTGGCATTGGACTTTTGAGGCTCTTGTCTTGAATGATTTTGACCTGAATGCTCGACTTTCATTTCTACCTTCATTGTGAGTCTGATTTATAATGTGAGAGTCTTGATGGAAATCTTTTTGTCTTTGATCGATCAATATTACATAGAATGCTTTGAAGACTTAAATTCAATTGTAGAACCAAAATTAACTTGTTTGTTATGATTAAAACATTAAGGGAAAAGTCAAACTTAAGTCAACAATTTCTCCCTTTTTGATTATGACGAACAAGATGATTGCAAAGTAAAATTGAACAATTGATAAGGAATATAAATATTAAATTTTGCAAATAATCCATATATTCCCCCAATCTTTTACATGTCAATAGCAATTCATTCAAAGCATATGTCTGTCAAAGCAAGCATTTTGTTCATATCCATCTATTAAGCATGCATTCTTCAAGCATATCATCTCATATATTTTTCTCATTTTAACATAAGCAAAAAGATAGTGCATAAAAGAGGGACAATAATAGAGTATCAAAACACAATCATAAGAAAAAATATAAATGATTTTCCCTTATGTTAACACATGATGCCAATTTAAAATAGATGACGTTGCATTCATAGGCATAAAAAAATGCATGAAATTTAACTACATGGAGAAAGTATACTAGCATAAGTGGTTCCAAAAATACATACCCATAAGAAGTAAACTATGTCTAAAATTATGGAAGAAGTGGTAGAGGGAAATGTGCATTGAATAGAGCATAAAATGCATTTTGTTGAGCTTCCATTGCCTCTTAATGTGTTTGTGTTGCCTCTTGTTGAGCTAGCACTAGTTAAAGCATCCCGCTAGGACCATCTAATGAGTATGTGAGTGAATCGATGCGACCTTGAGGAGATAATGGCGATCTTCGATAAATGTGAAACCTTCGATTAGAGGGAGGGCATTAGAACCCAGAATGTCTTATGGGGGATTTGGGACATGTGTTAAATTTTCATCTTGATCATCTCCGACTTCATCCTCATCTCCTTTGAAAGGTAAATTCGAAGGACTCGAATGTGGATCAAAGCCCTTGGTATGAGCCACCCATTGACCATGCTCTTTTACGATTTTCATACGTTTGAGAGTTTGGATATTGATGGAATGGGTGGGACGAAGTGAAACAAAAATCTCATCATGCAAAGGTATATCAAAGTGTTAAAAAATTTGTATGAAGCATGCCATAGGTAAAACTTTGATGTGTCTTGTGGAATGAACAAGTTTCATGTGACCAGTACAATGGTTGGAAAGTCTAATTTCCGCCCAAATAAAAGAGAATCAATAATGAAAAGGTCGAAATTATTGACTTCATCCCTATGACCCTTCCATGGAAAAATAACGCGAGCAATGATATTGAGTCGGAACATAGGCCTCAGAGGTCCACTAGCGTGTGAACCCAGTAGAACCAAGGCATAGGCAATGGAATGAAGTACCGGTACCTAGGAATAAACCACATCCCCCACCTCCTGAGACTTGGCAACCGGAGGAAAGGCGAGAACATGCCCCCGAGTTGTACCACCTTGACGTGAACGTCAAAGGAGGGAAGAGGAGGCTGGTAACTAGGCACGACCTTCTGCGCCACCACCTAGGTATGAGGTTGAAGCTAATTATGATTCAGATGGCCCATAGAGATCTTGTGACTTAGATGACGATGACGATGACGATACCTACCATTTTCACGAGAATTGAGGACCCATTATGTAATGCCTAAAATATCGAAGTATGATGGGAGATGCGACCCAGCAAAACACTTAAACAGTTACAAGACACACATGAGCCTGAGAAGCGCCACCCCAGCTGTGAAATGCAGAGCCTTTCACTTGACTCTTAGTGGAGCAGTCGAAATATAGTATAGTAGGCTACCGCCTGGGAGCATCCGAAGTTGGCCAAAATTTAAAACCACCTTTTTAAAAAGATTCACTATAAGAAAGGAAGGAGAGGCTCCCATTCAGTGTCTTTAGAACATGAGACAGAAACCCGGTAAAACTTTAAAAAGTTTCTTATCCCACTTCATGGACGAAATGACCTATTGTGTTCAAGTCATCGATTGTGAAGCTTTGTCCGCTCTAAGGGGAGGCCTGAATGTGAACACTTTATTCTGGAAAGATGTTCAAAATCAGGATCCAACCACTTATGATGCATTACTAGAGATGATGCGATGAGAAATCATCAATGAAGAGTTGATAGACCATCGGAATAGGGCGAGTAGATGCCTTAGACCCGGCAGAGGCAGCGTGGTAGAGGACCAACCTCTCACTTGATGGATCATCAATGGGGCCAACCTGGCAATGAGGTTACTCAAGGTTCAGGTCAGGCACTTACCATAGCCACCTTGAATGATGTGCCAACACTGGCTTATGAGGACGTCCCAGCCAGTAACACTCAGATAAATCAGCCTACTCAACAAACCCCCTCGGTAGGGGAAGAGGTTCCTAGCCTCGGAACAGGTCGAACCCCCAGGAGTATTGCAACTATCATCACTCATACAGCCACAACACTGTGGATTATAGAGATATTGGCCAACATCCCAGAGGGATGAACTCTCGAAATGACAATCGATATAATTCTTACCCGAAAAGTAGGCCCCCGCCAAGTTATGACCAGCAACCTAGGCGAGATGAGGCCGCTCCCCGCCATCAGAAAGTATCATCCCATTGGAGGAGAGAGCATGAGCATGAGCATGACAGGAATAGAGATGGGCAACAACAACAAAGAGACTATCGAAATCGATAAGAAAATGCCCCAATCTATGAGATCGATGCTATTTTTTTTTTGAGGCCCCTATGTTGGTGGAGAAACGAGAAATTCCCAAAGAAATTACGCTCGGGAAGCCAAAGGTCATCCACTAACCTGCTACATTGTGGATAATAGTTCTCGAAGGAACCAATCATCTCCTATTGTGTTCACGCATAAGGACTTAGAGGGTGTTCATTACCCCCATTGCGATGCCCTGGTTGTGAGGGCCGTGGTGGCCTGGAATGGGTTGAAGTGAATGCTGGTAGGTAATGGTAGTTCGGTCAACATACTTTTCGGATCTACTTTCGACAAGATGATTTGTGTAATTTACGTATTTTTTGGGGTTTTAGTTTTTGCTTGGTTACCTTTTACTGAATCTTGAAATGTTTTCTGTTTTTAAATTATCATTTTACTATTTGTCAACACAATTCTTTTGCTCTAGATGTGGGTCCCACTATTCATGTATAATTGATTCCGCTCCATAGTAAATTCAGTTTTGAATAAAACATAAAAATATCTAATAATTTTAAAAATTTATCATTCAACAAATTGTCTAGCTTGTTATTATTAATTACAATACCTATCAAACAAATTGACCATGAGAACCATGCTCCATAAGGAAAAAATAATCTTTACACTATCAGATTGAATGGAGTAGATGATGTACCAGAAAATATCAGATGACGGCTAATAGTTTTTAGTTCCACAGATGATGTCACTTTTTAGATACGTGGTTTATGTTTTCTTGGAAATTGGTAAAGAAAAAAATGTATCTATAAATTTGATCTTTCCAAGAGAGTTCATTCTTACGACAGTTTTGTTGAGACAGCTTTAGAAATCTAAATTTGTGTATCGAGCTTAGATTCCTTGCTCTTTGTTTATTGTAAAATAAATGATCTTAGACTTCATCCCTTAGCTAGTGGATTATGAAAACTCATGCTATAATCTTATATGAATTTGAACATGGGAAAGCTAAGTCCAATTTATCTTATAGATGCAACCTTTTAGTTAGGTCATTGCTCTAAACTAAATTTACTGTATCCAGGAAGAAAAACATTGTAAAAATAAAATTACTATATAGTTCATTATTGAGTATTCTGTTTCAAACTGCTTGTTGGGGTTTTGTTGGCTTCCTATTTGTCTGAAATTAATGCAAATTTTAGGGAAGCACATATGCACCATCAGAGGAAGCAAACAACAACGGAAAAATTGATAACCAGCAGAACAAAATTGGTAACAGGAAAAATCTTCTTCCTCAGTCTTTTATTCAATAAAGGACTTTACATTCAATCACATGAATCAATTATCATCTCAGGTGATTCACCATACAAAATCAGAAATCTAAAACACTATAGAAAGATTTCTCTATCAGATTGATTTTCAGAAAACCTTTTTCTCACAATCTCACTTTCTCTCTGATTTTCTCTTTGTCAGAACTCTTTCATTCTCTCACAGAGATTCACTCTATCTCTCTTATTCGAGCTATATCTATAACACTACCTAAGGCTCCTATTTATAGACATAAAGGAGGAATCAAATTCAGTTATTAACTAACAACTAACAAGGCTCCAGTTGGTTGAAAATTCCAACAAAAAAACAGTTATCAAGATACAAGAAATAGGCTCCTGTTGCAACAAATTTCTGATTGGCTAAGGTTGTTCAATTCTTCTTCAAGAATAAAATTTTCTTACAATCTCCACCTTGATTCTTGAGGAGAATTTTCAGACCCATTGTAGCTGGAACCTTCAACTTTAGTATCCACCTTCTCAGTTGTTGCATCAATCCCATTATCAGTCGCAAGAGGTTCTTCCTCCTCCTTGTCTTCAGTACTATGCTTGTCTGGGAGAGTACTGTCAGTAGCAAACTCACCATCATCATCCCCAGCATTTTCTGTATCAGCCACAGATACTTCAGGCCCTTCTTTAATTTCTTCTGTAGCAGCATTCTCATTATTTCTTGCATCTGCAATGACATCCTCAAGAAGACCAATGATGCAGATTTGTCTAGATTGGGACACATTGGCACTCAAGGTAGACTCATCTCCAATACCTACCACTTCATCAGTAGCTTTTTTCGTAGGAGTAGCATCAGTGGACAAACATACGTCTAGTTTCTCTACATCACACTCTTGCACATCAGGTAGTGCTACCAATTGTTCATAGCTTCCTGATGGACTGAGAGTTAGATCTTGAAAAGAAGTCAGTTCCATAAAACTCTCCACCTCAAATGATTTCTCATCTGTACAAGATTTTCCTTGACGATTCTCCTTATGGATTGCCACATTAGAACCATTATCTAACGACCCATCAAATTTGTCCACTTCAAACTTGGATGTTAACATGGTGTGAGAAAGATCATGGCCAGTAACCTTTCTTCACCAGATTTGTTGTTCTAGTTATCACAGACAATTGATGGCAGAAAGTCACGTTTCTTGAAATTCTTCCTTACAGATTTTAAGCCCAGCTCTGATACCACTTGTTGGGGTTTTGTTGGCTTCCTATTTGTCTGAAATTAATGTAGATTTTAGGGAAGCACATATGCACCAGCAGAGAAATCAAACAACAGCAGAAGAATTGATAACCAGCAGAACAGAATTGGTAACAGGAAGAAATTTCCTCAATCTTTTATTCACTAAAGGACTTTACATTCAATCACATGAATCAATCACCATCTCAGGTGATTCACCATACAAAATCAGAAATCTAAAACACTATAGAAAGATTTCTCTAGCAGATCGATTTTCAGAAAACTTTTTTCTCACAATCTCACTTTCTCTTTGTCAGAACTCTTTCATTCTCTCACAGAGATTCACTCTATCTCTCTGATTCGAGCTATATCTATAACACTACCTAAGGCTCCTATTTATAGACATAAAGGATGAATCAAATTCAGTTATTAACTAACAACTAACAAGGCTCCAGTTGGTTGAAGATTCAACCAAAAAAACAGTTATCAAGACACAAGAAATAGGCTTTTGTTGCAACAAATTTCTGATTGGCTAAGGTTGTTCAATTCTCCTTCAAGAATCAAATTTTCTTACACTGCTCCCAAACAATTGTTTGATCTAACAATGATATTGATGAGGATTTCTTTGAGGTTTAAAATGCCATGAAACTTATATAATATTTGAAGCGTATACGATTGTTTTTTTCTTATGCTTGACCTAATCGATAATTGTTTCTTTTAAATTAAAGAAAATCCTTGGCTTCAAGTTTCAAAGAAGGCTCCAAATGGTCCTTTTGGAGATGTCATCTAGACTCAAGCAATTCTCGTTGATGAATAGGTTCAAGAGGAAGGCTCTGGGGGTTGGTTTATCAATACGGTTTCTTTTGTTCTTTTCTCAAATGAAGATGCTTTAGAAAAATATTTGAGCTTCTATTTCTATGATGAGATAATTGCTTATTTCTTCTCCAAACAGAGAGGCTCTTGAGATTTTAGAAAGCTACGTAGACAAATGCTCACTCTATATATTCCCTACTGTTATTTATAAGAAGATAAAATATAGCGAATGATGCCTACAATTAAATTGTAAAATGAGATTCCCTTATATTCTATTTGAATGCTGTAGTTCTTTGGTTTGGAAAAAATGCTTAACCTCATGCTTCTTGTAAATAAATAGTATCTTAAGATACTACAACTTGCGATAATATAATAATTCTATAATACTTGGGATGTTGAACTGTGATTTTTTATTGGATTGAAACATATACCTTACTGTATGATATATATGACCTAGAGAACATGTCAATCTTTGATGTTAGCTTCATCCACCTGTCTATGGTTTTAAATTTTATTACTTTGATCCAGTTGAACTTCTTCACACCAGTTTGTTTTCGTATTGCAAATTCTTTTATTTAAAGAATGGATGGTTGAAAATCAGTTTGAGTGAAAATGAATTTTAGGATAATGGGGCTCAAACAGGCCTTCCATTTCAAGTGTGCATTTCTTTAATTACTTTACATATATAAATTATAAATGCTCAGCTGCAATATATTATGATTTTCATATGTTTCCTGTGAATTCTATATATCCAGTATTAATATGACAATTTTAAACTTATATTATATTTAATGTTTAATGGGTTGGTCAGAAAATGGATAGAAATCAAGGAAATTGTGAGGAAACACAATCTTTTTTGCGGATGAACAGAGAATCAGAAGACGAATTCTTCATTAAAGGGAAGGAAAGTGGAGCAATTGTGGAAGAAAGTCAGGTACCTGCTGGTGGACTACAATTCACTGCCTGCATATTTAAAGCACAATGAATATATTCTTGGTTATTATAGTTCTCAATGGCAGTTAAGGAAAGTTACTGTTTCGCGCGGGTTTCGGTACGCTAACAATTAAAGAAAGGATCAGACGATTGTGTAAGGGACAAACCTCTTGAGACAAAGTCCCAAAAAGGGGTGTATTAATTCGGCGAAGATTTACAACGGGAAACAAAACACTATGCCTCCAAGGGG
>CAIGRF010391160.1:56612-74793 GCA_903798235.1 Fraxinus ornus | reverse complement strand
AAAAAAAAAAAAGTCAAAATCAACGGTTAATTTTAATTATACATTTTATTGGATCCATTTTTAAAAAAAAAATAAATAAAAAATAAATTCAACCACAAATATCATCTATCCAAATATATTAAAAATCTCATTTTTAGTAAAAACTAATCTAGAGCAGAAGAGCTAAAATGTTATTGGATGACTTTTTATTGGATTATACTACTTGTACATTATGGATGACATAATGGCATCCATAATGCATAATGGCATCCATAGTGCACAAGTGGCACCCCCCTATTGGAGGGTGTGCCGGTCCGAATTATACTACTTGTACATTATGAATGACATAATGACATCCATAATGCACAAGTAGCACCCCAAGCATAGCTCTTTTTTATTTGTTATGAGTGCACAACTAAATTATTTTTCAACCACACATATTTTCAGCCACATATTTTGTTAAAAAAAATATTTTTCACGTTTCTGAATAGTTTTTTCTTATCTTCAACCATGCATTCTCAAAGAAATTACTTTTTAAATTTTCTTGATTCTAAGTTTCGATCTTCGTGTGTGAATCAAGTTTTTAATACTTAATTCTAAGATTCTTAAGAATCAACAAAAAATATAAAGTGATTATGCACGAAATTATCATAAAATCAACAAGACTTTGATTGCATCTCCATTCATCGTTTCATTTTACATTTCCATCCACACTAGAATGCAAAGTCACGTGAATTTCAATTAAGCCCTCCTTGTTTGATAGATTATAATCAAGTTTTTAGCATGTTTTGATAAAAGTTAATAAAAAGAGTGATTAAAAAATTGTGAATCCTATAAAATATATGATTGACTTTAATATCAAAAGAGACTTATATAGTCTAGTGATGACAAAAAAACTCGCTCCACCTTACTCAGACGGAGCCCCGTCCCGACAAGTTGGCAGGGCGGGGTGAGGATTGCCGTCATTTCTTGGGTCATGGGCCCCCCGTGAAGAATAAAAAAAATAATTAACGACAAATTAAAAAAAAATAAACGGGATAGGAAACAGGGCAAGCTTCACCTGCCCCACCCCGACCCGAGCCTCGCCCCGTCTAAGACAAGGGGGGTGCGGAACGGGGCGGGGCGGGAGTGCCCTGCCCTGTTGCCATTAGTCTATGTTTGAGTTTGACAATTATTATTTAAACTCTTTTTTTTTATATACTCATTTATAATTACGTATTCACACAATAAAATATTTTATGCATAAACTCAAAATTTTTCCTATTTATTAATCATACAATCTCATAAAAATTATTATTTTTCAAAAATAATTATTCTCAAACAAGGCATAGGCTTCAGCCTAAAAATTCAACCCAAATAGTATTCGTTTGAGCCTTACGTCAAATAGCTTCCTTTCACGAGATGGACAATTGCAAACCTATGCTGATGTAATGATGAGTCAGCATTCAACAAATTAATCTTTACGTTAATTTTTTCTTGCCCGGCATGGCTGGTTTACGAAGGGTACATATGAATGACTAGAAAGTGGGTAAGGGTTACATCAGGTGACTTGAGAGATTGTCTTGTGTTTATATGTCAAAACAAAAAAGTATGTAAGAACACAAAAAATTCTAAAATTATTTCATACATCTATATTACTGTGGTCTTCTTAACTTGTCCCTATCTGCAGCCGTTTCACACGGTTAATAGTAAAAAAAAAATTAACAATTTCGTGCGACACAGGGGACCCATCCCGTTGAAACTATAGTAAGTTAGGATCCGTTTGATTGTAATAATGAAATTTGATTGAAAGAAAATGAATTTCAGGGATTTGAATTGTAAAACTTATTTTACCGAAAATTGTCAATTAATTGTTTTGATTAGAATAATTTTTTCATTTGGAAAATATTGAAATTTTGAATCTTTTAATATTCGTTTGACTTTGTTTTTCATGGAAATCGTCCATTAAAGGGATGAAATTTGTTACAATTAGGAATAGAATTTGTTTCCATTGCAAAAAAATTGCATGGAAAAGCTTTTCCCACCTAACTCATGGAAAAAGTTTTTTTTCTCAAAAATCGAGAAAATATGGAAAACTAATTCCATGAAAAATTTAATCAATTAAGTATGCAAAAATGTGGAAATAAAATTTAATTTTCATCTACCATAAAAAAGAAAGTCAAATCAAACATAGCCTTAAACTTCTCGTTTTAAGCACATTTTCAATGAATTGATTTTTTACCGCGTTCAAGTACACTGTACCATATCAGAAGACCGCACAATTAATGCAAAATTAAAATTTTTATGACAATATTTTTTTATACGAATTTTTTCATACCAAACTTTCAATTTCTTTTCCACTTTCCTAATTTCTCTGTGGGTCCAAAACAAGGAAGCTCGAAATATTACTCTAATAAAATGATAACAAGGATCATTGATTGAGTCAAGCACAAGCACAAATAATTAAAAGCTTTAACTCACAAAATTTATAGAGACATACGCATGAATAATTAATAATTAACATATGCACAAAATGATATGACCCCATGGTGCTGCACACGATGACAGTGGTTATAATCATCCATCTTCATTATGCATTCTTATATAGTGCATATTTGTCTAAACTTAAAAAAAAAAATTAATAAATTTCAATTAAATTGGTTAAAGTTGAAGAATAAAGTCATGTTTGGTACAAATTAAATCTGATTTTTATCTCAAGTCAAAGTCAACAATCAATTTTAACCACATATTTCATGGGATCCACAACTTTTCAACCACACATCTCATCAACTTTTTTTTATCAAAATCTACTAAAATCGATTTTAATCTACAACAAACAAGGGCCATAAATAAGAAATAAGTGAATTAACCATACATTGTCGTAATGTTGTTTAGGAGAGGGGCCGAATTGAAGGCATAAGTTTCGGAGTTCGGACAGTGGAATTGTAGTTGTGTTGGTGGGACAGTAGACTTTACACGTATTTCCATGTGATAAGCCATTTCCATGAACTTGAAATCATTGTTTTCCAAGCAAAGATTATAATTTTCCAAATCTTGATTGCTATTATTATTCCCAGCTCTCCTTCCCACTTCCAACTGAAATTTCTTGTTTAGTGCAATGGGAATCTATGTAACAATATAATATTAAGAAACGCACTTCATTACATATTTCTATTCAAACTTTCAAATTTGTGAATTTTTGAATAGCCCACTCACCCTGAAGTTGTATTCCAATTACTTTATATTGACATTATCCTAGCATTGTGTAGCACGTGCTAGGTCCCATATACTAGTAAAGTAGACCGGTCTAAATTTGCAGGCCTTCTTGTTTAGTTCCTGTATATCGGGAATTAAAATCAGATTTTTAATAAATTTTGATAGAAATTGATAAAATATATGATTGAAAAATTGTGGGTTCTATAGAATTTATTGTTAACTTTGACTTGGAGTAAGATCTGATTAACATGAGCTAGCTTTTAAACATTTGGATTAGGAAAAATTGGTGTTAAAGTCGATATCTATTAACTAGAATGAGCTAGTGAAGTACCCATTATGAGAGAGGAGCTTTGATCTATATGTGTGTATCTTGATGGGTGAGAGATCGAGTTTCGCTAAAAATCTTGACATGGATAGAAGAAATGATGACTCGTAATTGGAAGCCATTTAAGTTAATCTAAAAATAGGGCTCGTGCTACAATTCATATCCATGCATTAATGAATGCGATGATCCAAGATAATAACGAAAAGTCTTGATTAATAAACAATATGTTGTTCAAGTTGAGAATACACGACAATACAAAAACAAAGTTCATGAGAGAATTATTCTCAAATAGTACATTACTTAAAAAATCACAAGTAGATTAGTACAATGTATTTGTATCCAAATGGTTAAATAGAATCCAAAAATAAACACTAATTTCCAAATTTTAAGACCATTTTTTTTTTTCGATAGAAGACAAAGTGGCTTGTCCCTCTAATGGCCTCTATTGTGTTTCTATATATTAAGGATTGTCTTGGCCGAAATCTTTTGTTCCTCTACCGCCATAAAGTTTTAGCTCAACAAATCAAAGGCAAGTCCTCAGTGTCATTTCTCTCTCAAAGATCATCAGGCATAAACGTACAACAACAAACCCTACCTTCTTTAGCTTTTCCTTAAAAAAAAAGACTAATCCATCTTTTCTTTTTCTTGTTTTTGGATTGTTATAGATCGACAAAGAAGAGAAAAAGATGATACAGGAGCTGTTAGGAGGGAGTAATATTGGATTAATAGGAGGGGAAAGACCTAAACTTTCCACCACTAATGGAGTTTTTGAGGGCTCACCTTCACCTTCACCTACGCCATCACCGTCTCTTTCACCCTCTTCTTCCACCACCACCACCACCACAGCCACAGCCACTGCCACCTCTTCCACCACCGCAAACCTGAGGTGCCCTCGTTGCGAATCTTCCAACACAAAGTTCTGTTACTACAACAACTACAACCTCACTCAGCCACGCTATTTCTGCAAGACTTGCCGGCGCTACTGGACTAAAGGAGGAGCGCTTCGCAATGTCCCCATCGGAGGGGGATGCCGTAAAAACAAGAATATTATTGTTGGAAAAACAAGTGCTGGAAAGTTGAAAACAGTTTCATCGGAAACAGGAAAAACAAGCTTTCTTAGTGGTTTTGAACAACATACCGATCTTTCCTCAAATCCTATTGTATGGTCTTCCCCTTCAAATTCTCATCTGCTGTCCTTACTGAGAACAAACCAAATTTATAACCCTAACCCTATCACAAATTCTATCACCGTGAAGGAGGAAGGTGGTTTTTATGGGTCCCACATGAGCTTTGAGTCATCCTTATCCAATGGTGGTTTAAATTCTCGGACCCTAGGGTTGGATCCGGTTAGCCAGATGGTCTCCTCTACTGCGCTACCCAGTTCTTTTTGGTGCAACAATCAGCAACAAATTCAAGCAAACAACGGAATTACACTGGGAGAAGTTCAAAATAATGGTCTCCAAGAACTGTATCAGAGGCTTAGATCATCTACATATTGCTATCAAGAACATGCCCCAGTAATTCTCGGAAATATATCTACTGCACCATCAATGGCTTCTTCCACCATTTTGGAGTCAGCTCCAGTAGCTGGAGGTGAATTGGGTTTCTGGAATACCAGTCTTCCTGGGGCAACTGATCTAGCCACAACTAATGGTGCATACCCTTAATTACTAAAAATATTTCTTTTGCTCTTCCATTTTAGTAATTAAGAAACTAGGGATTGGTTTTCTTCCTGTAGGTCATTTGGGGTGGCGGTATATGAATACTATTGTATCTCATGTTTAGAGTGTTTAATTATGGTGTGTTTTTCTCCTTAATATTTCGTTTTATGTATACGTGTTTTATTAATTCTGTACTCAACTTGTGAGGATGTAACAAGACTGTGGAAGAATCCTGGTGTTACTTTATATTACTTTTGTTTCAGAGTCCTTTCACACCATACCCATAATTGCTAGATCAATTCACCTAAAACCAAGAAGATTTGGACAAATATCAAGTTTAAAATTTAAAAATGCCCACTAATAAAGTGTTGTTTAAAAGATCAATGTGGAAGAATACATATGTATACAGTATTATCTTGGTATACTCAAAAAGGGTTCTCCGTCTGGTATTAAGCTCCTCTGTCAGGCCTGTAAAATGCTCATTAAAAAATAACCTCAAAAATACCGACCCCACCCATGTTTGTGTGTGTTCGGTGTGAACCCCTACCCTATACACCAAGGGGTTCAAAGACATTATTCGGTGAGTTAAGCATGCTGGTGGGGTGCAGCTTTGACAAGTGGACATGTAGATTCTTTCTTTACTAGTGTTTTTTTTATGAAAAGTGAAAAAGTGATGAATTGGTATGAAGTGTTGAGGCAGGCTTGTCAGAAGAGTTCTCTAAAACCAGAAGTTTGATTCTCACAGTTGGAAGGATCCAATTCCACCTGCACCCCTAAGGAAGTTAAACTTGCTCTTCTACAACAATCTTCACAATGCAAAAATGTAAGGTCTAGTGTGTCTCGCACGTAAATTCATAATTTTTTTCCAACTTTTTATTAATGATGCATTCTTCAAAAATATCGTTTTTCACAAAAATATATTCTTAAAAAAATTACATCATACAAAATAGTCGAATTTCCTAACACATTCATCCAGACTCCTACATGCCTTCTCTGATCAAGATCAAAGCAAATAAAATGTAATTCCGTTTCATTTATTATTTGATCAAAATTTCTTTTATTTTTATGGATAAGAAGAGTAGCCAAAATCCTTTTATGTGATTATGTGTGTGTGTGTGTGTGTGTGAAGGGGTGAAAGTTTTTTGTCTTCAACAATAAAAAGGCCCTAGTAAAGAATGAAGAGAGAAAATGAAGATCGGGATGCCATGTCTATTCTAAGCGACGTGATTCACAAAAAAATGGTGCTACAGAATTGGTTTTTTTTAGGTAATCTAAATGATTAGAGTCAGACTTATTTGGTAGGCTTTGGTTTAAAATTAAGAATTATGCTATGTGTACAGGGGACACGCAACGACATTTTATTGAAAATTGAAAAAAAAAATAAAAAATACTCATACAGCATACAAGTACTGCTAGCAGTAAACAATTCCCCTGTACAAGGGGAATTGTCGAAAAATTAAACCCACGACGGTAGGAATGGCAACGCGGGGTTCAGGACAGAGATCCTGCTCCAATCCCATTCATGGTCCCGTTAATCAAATCAAATTAAAATTTATTAATTATATAGATTAAATTAAACAATATTCTAATTATATATTTATATTACACTTATAGATTATTTTAATTACTTGAAAAAGAATGATAAAAACTACGAACCCTCACCCCGTTCCCCGAATAAATGGGGAATCCATTTACCATTCGAGGTGGGTCATTAGAGATCAGAAAACTCGTCTAGTGGTTATTCCTAACGGATTATTCCGTGAAAGTAGAGGTGGGTGCGATTCGATTTGAAGAGAATTAAATCGAACCTAGAACTAATAAAATCTTAAAAATTGAATCATTGGTACGAGTTGAGAACATGATTAAAGGTCTGTCTGTTGGAGCTTATTTCCCAATTTTAATTATAATTCTAACCGTTCAGCCGTAATAGTGGACTTTGGCGTGAGATGCTGGGCCCCGCATTTTGTGTAATAACGGCCCAAAAATTGATTCAAAGCTGGAAATTTTTTTTACCAGACATGGCCTAAAACTGATTGATTTGATTCTTGCTTTTAATAATCAAAACTGATCAAAACATAAGTAGACCCGGACTGAACTAGTCGATTCCGATCCGGTTCTGATTTGATCCAATATTTTTGGTAACCAAGCTAGAATTAAAAATATTGAACCAAAATTATATTAATTTTTGTTATATTTGAATAGTTCATTACATCTCACAGCTATATCACAATATTAATTTCAACAGGGAGACATCAAAAACACTAAAAAAATAAAAACACACGTTAGCCCCACCAACCATAGCCCAACATGAGTTGTATTTAGTCCACAATTCAGACTTGTTACTTATATGATGCCCAAACCCACGTGGGAAGGATGATCTTCAAATGTCACGTTAAGAATCCACTAAAGTTATTCAGGACGGACGTGCCCATTGGTATCGAGTGTCGATATACATTTATGCATCTTAGAATCGAAAACTTTAGTGGATTCGGACCCAACGCGTCAATTGGTATCAAGTGTCAATATACATTTATACATCTTAGAATTTAACCAAGTGCTACGTGCAAAATCAGCATACATTTCGGTGGGATGTTTAGACAAAACAAAAGACACAAAAGAGGCATAAAGATCTCCATGAATTGAATATAAATAGTTGATTAAACAACCAAGCAGAACAAGTAAACTTGACCTAAATATACAATTTAAGAAGCAAAAATTCCTTCTGTCAACCTCTCATGACTTGGAAACACAATACTCTCCTTAAAAACATAAAACTAATTAAGGATGGTGTCGTCCAACAGCTTTACCACAAAGCAGAGCGTTAGAAGGAATATCATATTCATTAGCAAGACTTGGAACCGGATTGTACACTCTGAGATAGAATTGCTGCCCAAGATATTGTCTTCCCCACATTGCAGACCTCATGTTCCACATACCCTGGTTGTCCAAGGAGACTAATATGGCAGTCCAAGAATTCGGATAAACCTGAATCGTAATCCATGCAATATATTAGGATGAATTTGATTCCCATGTGACAAGAATGAAAGGTGTTTATAAGATGAAATTATGTACATATAAGATGGCCAATAATGTTCGAGTTACCTGTGTCGTGTGTCTAGTCAGAGCATCAACACGATTGTATTTCTTTCTGCTGTCTTGTGTCCACTGCCCGGAGCCAAATCTGTTATTTGTAACCAGAAGAAGGATTAAATACTTAAAACTCTTTGCAACAAATAAATGACAGATATAGATATGGCAGCTTACCCTACAACCCAGAAATCATATCCATCAAGATGCCAAGACTGCATCGTGTTCTCATTATTTTGGAAAACGACTTCAATGAATTCGTGGAGAGAGGTTGACAATACAGATGTAGATAGGTAGGGAGAACGTCCTGATGGAGCACTCTCGATGGAGCTGAGGCTAAAAACACCAGGGATGTTGAAATAATCGGCAAGCTTCAGAGGGGTGTCCGCATTGGTGTGAGAGACGCTGTTTACGGCGTATCTTTGTTTCCCATTTATAATAGGTGCTGAATTAACCAGCACAGTGGTCCTTGATGGTGTAATTTTCCCATAATGGAAAGAACCCTGAGGGTTGGGCCTGGCAGCATTTGATGTCAAATTCCACCTGCAAGAGACAACTAAAATTAGATTATTCAAGAATCACATTACAATGTTCATATTAAGATGAAGGCATGGAATGACTCGATGGGCATTGAGTCACAGCTTTTGTTCTTAAATACAGCAATAGAAGTAGTTATTGTATTAACCATGTAGTACGACCTTTTGCATCTATATCCAATACATGTTTGGGACGAAGGATTGGATGACACCAAATAGTTTTAAAGAGAAAAAAGTCAAAATCATGTTACGCTATACAGTTTAGTCTTGTCAATTACAAAGTACCAAACATGCAATTGTAAGAGTTTATACAAAGATGGATGCAGTCTTAGGCTATATGAGGAAGTCAGATTCCTATATAATGTGAAGTGTTTTATGTTTGAAGTTGTGTTAGTAGAAAAAAAATGGAGATGGATACAAGCCAGTGCATGTGAACAAATTTCTCATTCGATATACCTGTAAGTTCTAGCTTGCTGAATGGACCAATGAATTTCATAAGTCGGACCAGCTGGCACAAGTCCAGAAACTGGAGTCTGAGAGTTTGTATAATGCAAAAGTGCTGTGGTGGTAAGAACCGTCTTTGTGAACCTAGTAGATGCAACAATGTAATAATCCTTTGGAGACTGATCCAAGGTCACTAAAACAGACATAGATTGACCCACATGAACATCAAGAGAATCGTAAATGTTTTGAATGACATGGGATCCTTCGACCTCGACCAGCATCATTTTGTGGCCCTGGATTCTGAAATTGAAGGAGGTGGATAAACCCACATTGGAAACCCTGAACATGTAAGTTTTACCTGGAAATCAAAGGTAGGGAGATATGTTAGTATGACTTTTGGAAAAAAGAAATCGTAAGGACCTATAAATTGATATTAAAGGCCGAGAATATGACCTTGGTCACCACTGAAGGAAGACTGAGTCAGTGCATTTATAAGGAGGCCATTGGGGAAAGGCAGGGCTTTTCCTGAATCCAGAATTTGCTGCAAGGCCTGAAAACACATTTCTATTATTATTTGACGTGTTTAAGATGGATCACATATGCAAAATGAAAAATGTACACAACCCAATCACGGAGAATTTGGAATAAAATTCATTCCAGAGATGAACTGCTGTTTATCACTTGCCAGCTTCAACAATATAAGGAACCCAATTTCCATCAATATTTTACATGAAATGAGGTCATATGAGGGTTGTGTCCATTCTTTTGCATCATTTTTCACCGATTAAAAATGGTAGGTTATACAATAATAAACTAATGTTGAGAAAAATTATCTTGGTGATTTAGGAGCTTATCTACGATCAAAATGGTTTTTTCACAGGAATAAAAATAAAAGAGAGCGAACTTGAATTTGCCATATAAAATCCACAATCAAGTATAGATTTATAAACTACACAATGAGTTTGTGAAAGATGAATATATCCAAAGCTCACCTTGTGGCTGGTCTTATACCAATCACCAATAAGTAAACTGAAATCTCCAGCAGGTTTTGCATAAGGAACCGAGATGACTGATCTTGCATAGACACTGAGTGCTCCAAATCCACCAGCGGCTTTGTGCATCAGAGTGGATGGGAAGTACGTGTAGCTCCCAATCTGATCCTTAGTTTGGAACTTGTATGTGTAGTTTGAGTTTGGAGGAATCGGGCAATTAGTTCCTAAAACACCGTCTTGCCAAGAATTCTTCCTCTGTTTAATCCCATTCCTGATTAGTACATCAACAACAGTTTGCAAGGTTATTAGTAAGCTGTAACTCTCATGAATCAAATCCTTGAATGATTAGCTTGAGAACACATAGTTGGCGCTAAATTTTCAATTGTGACGTCGTTTCTCTATGAAGCAACATAATATAGAACCAATTCAATCCTCAAGTGGTATTATACTGTAATCCAAGTTAAACCTCAGAATAACAAATTAATTACATAGTAGTATTTTATCTGTTCTTTAACTGTAATAATTCTAATTTAGAAATAATGTTTATCATCAAACAAGAATAAGATAATTAGCACAATAATAAAAAAGTAGAGATTAAGAATTTTCACCACCCCCAACAGAAAAAAACAGACTATTTTTAAGTGCAGTACATTATGAAACAGAATGCTACTCACCATGTTAAGAGGAAAGGCTGGTCCAGCTTGTTGATGAGGTTGAGGACTACATTGTCATTAGTCACAAGGTCAAGTCTTGGACCAGGGAACTGACCGTTGATGAGGATGACCTTCAAATTCAAACATATAACTCTCAGAAATTTGCAAAGTAACACAGTACTACACTGAACTCCGCTGATGACGGGTAGGATATTTTAACATTTTTTCTTCTTTAGTATTATCCAACACACAAAACAAGCCATAAGTACTCGAAAATGGTGAGTGTTGCAAACCTGTTGAGGATCACCTAGTGGAGAAGCTGTCCCATAAGTGACAGTCCATGTAAAGTATTTGTAAGCATCTTCTGCTTTCACCACATAAACACTCCAAAAGGCCAATATTGCACAAGCCAAGGGAAGCAAAGCTGTTTTCCCCATTCCAACTAGTTAAAAATAATGAGTACCCCAAAATCTGCAAAATCCCACTTCATTTATCAGTCATTTTCAAGTCCACCGAAATGGGCTTATAACAAATGAATGATATATATTTCTGGGCTCTAAATTGCAAACAAAAAGAATACTGAATCTTGCTACAAAACAGATAAAAATAGAAGAAATGGAAACATACCGATTCGAATGTGATAAAACTACAAAAATGGAAAGAAATGTTAACGAAACTTTTCTTCAAAATTGGTCTGTTTAGCTGCAGTTCATCTCTGTAATGTATATATATACACACACAGGGTACAGTGGTAGGTCCTTTTGAATGCCCACTTAGATTTTACCATTTCACTCTGCAAATTAAAATTTTCAAGAAAGTGAAAAAGGAAACAAACAAAAGAAAAAGAGGTGGTTAGCATAAATTTCGCCATTGATTATTGAATTGAATATAGGGAGGTCTGAGCCACCTTGCATTATCTCAATTCAGAAACAGAGCAAAAAAGGATTTAATTAATATTTCGTGCAAATATTATTGAAATTAAATATTTTGTGTTGTTTTCACGAACGAACATTTGTGCGATGGGCTGAAAAATTGTCAGCGTGCACATGGTGGGATTAATTTTACTCAGCCTCAAGACGAAGTTGGAAACCGATAATTTTAATTTAAGCAAATTGAGCTAAAAAAATTATTTAACTCAAATCATTGCCAATAATGAAAGATTCTTAACAGTTAACACCTCATCTGTGCATATAAAACTTTTTGGTGAATTTACAGTGAAATTTAATACAGATAAAATCTTTTAATGATGGCACCCATGTGAGGTGGGGTCCGTTCATTTCAGCCACGTTTCATGAATTGGGGTCCACACGTTTTCATTATGTTGAATTGTGACATATAAAATATGCAATTGAAATATTTATCTCACCACTCCCAAAAATCTGGCAGCAAAAAATTTAATTTTTCCGCAAATAGCGTTCAGGATGGGCATCTACTTTGCTTAGACAATAAGCGACATATTCATTATGATTATGATTCATGCTAAGCTTCTTTAGCTAATATTGTCGTGTATTTGTTTTAATTTGCGTGAGTCATTCATTAATCAATTACCTCATCGCTCCTAGGAGTTAATTCTAGACATTGAAGAAATAAAACTAAAAAATTAATAAAAGAGTTATAGTCGAAAGTGTGACCGACTTCAAATTGAAAGTAACAAGTGAGTTTATTTTTACTTTTTTTTAATTAGTAAATATAAATTATATTAATCAAAATTCATGTACAAATACATCGAATATACTCGGGCAAAACAAAGATCAAAATATGTACAAACGACAAAGTTTATTAACCCAACACTAGAAACTCAAAATGAACCAAAACATTATAATACAGAGAAAACATGACTTTGTATATATGTGTTTTACTTTGTCTCACTATGCTATCAATACATGGTTTAAGATCCTCAATAATTATTTTATTCCATGATATCCAAATTTGGTAGACCGTGCAAGTAAGTGCAATTTTCTAGATTTTAGAATGCCATGGTATGCATCGAGCTTCTTTCTTCATCCACTTCAATGCACTAAATATTGTTGTCATCGATCACCTCATTTCCAACCAACCTTTGATCTGTCACCAGATGCTAAAGTCCAAACACACTAAAAAAATAAGTTTCGACATGTTTCAAGGTGTGAACCACAAAAAATACATCTTGTTGATATTTAGATGCATCAATTTATCTTTCATAAGGAAATTAGATTGCGTAGCCAACCATAGCATGAAGAGTGTTTTGGAGTGATATATGGTCTCCAAATCTCCCCCATCCAGGTCTTTTTCTCCCTCTTCGGCCTGAAAAACTGATATGCACTCCCAATGCAAAATTGGCCAGAAGTTGTCCAATTGGACAACCTATCAACAGCAGCACGTTCAACTATTTCTAGCCCTTTAAATTGATTTCGAATGTCCAATAGCTTCTTGATCAAATGAGAGTGATATTTCCTTGCCGTATACCCCCAAATACTAGCCTCGTGGAGGTAAGTTTGATTAATCCATAGCGTATCTTTCTTACTATGGATATTCTAAAGAGCTTTTGAGAGTAATGCTGAATTCCGGCATTTTATGTCTCTAAATCTGAGCCCACCCTCATGTTTAGGCAAGCAAACTTTACTCCGAGCTACCAACGGTTTATTAGTACCCCAAAGGAAGTTGTGGCAAAAGCTAGTGATCTTTGAAGCAACCATGACTGGGATGAAAAAGATGGAAAGCCAAAAACATTCCACTCCTTGAAAAACGGCTCTAATAAGTTCCGCTCTACCCGAACAGAACAAGGATGCCTTAGACCATGCACAAATGTAAGCTGTGATTTTGTTGAGAAACAAGTCATGAGAGCCCAATTAATGTGGAACAACATTACTTTTAGTGGGCTTGATGTAGAAACATTGGGCTAAGATCTCTCTTTTCTTTTTTAAGAGAAATTTCATATATAAGAGATTATCACTCATTTTAAAACTAAGAAATAAGATTTTAAAACTTCAAAAATCAGACATTAATTAAATTTATTTATGAACTAATTAATAAAAATATATTTTATAAATTAAATATATTAATGTTACAATTCTATACAATTTGGTCACAATTATTGAATTAATTGGTCACAAATTATTTCTCGGTCACAAATAAAAAAAACTTGTCACAAATTATTTTACGATTACAAATAAAACATTTTATATGTCGTAATTTGTTTATCGATTACAAATCAAAAAAATTATAGGTTACAATTTATTTATCGGTCACAATTTACAAATCACAAAATTTACAAGTCACAACTTATTACATGATCACAAATTATCAAATTGCTGCTTACAAATTAACAATTTTTTTGGTTACACAGTATTTATACAATTTATCTATTTCATTGGTCACATATTGCTTATTGGTCACACATTAACCAGGTCACAATCAACTAAATAATGTGTGACCACCATCACTATCACCACAGTCGCAGACAACGAGCAGCATCACTACCATGTCCACCATCTTAAACAAACTAACACCCACCACCAAAAACCACCATGAGCACCACCACATCAATCAAATGGAAAAACCACCATGGTACCACTACCATCACCACAACCGCAACCATACCACCATAAGAACTACCACCATTGTCAGATAAACCACCAATAACGGCGCCACCACCACCCAACAGCACTGCACAATCACACCACCGCAAAACACAACCAACCACAAAAAATCACCTACAAACACCACCAGCCACAAAATACCACCAACCAGAAACACCACCAACTACATTGGCCTAGTAGACTCCGACTGTCATCACAAACACCACCAATGGTATCGAAATCTGTATACTGCTCACCGACCCACCTCGCACAGCATTAGGATCTCTCGGCGCTGCTCCACCTCTCAGAATCTCGCAAACAACTCTGTCATCGATATGCAATGGCGTCGAGGGGTGCCACTCTCAGATTAACTCCGCCATCAAAATCTATATACCTCGCACATATCAAAATCTCAAGCTGCTCCACCTCATAGGATAACGCCGCTCACCGCTCCATTTTGCATTGATTGAAATCTCACGCTGCCCCCACCTCCTACAACTACTCCAGTTTGCAGTGTGTGGTAAAGACACGGAGATAATGGAGAGATATGAAGAGAGAATGGAAAGGAGAAAATGAATAGGGTTAGGGGTGAGAGATTTAAGTTTCGGCTATTTGGGAGTAGATATGTCAACGAGTCGAACCCGAGCAGGAATGGCTCGGCTCGAGCTTTTTTGGACCGAACTTTTTTGGTCCCGAGCCGAGCCCGACCAAAAAAAATGAGACTTGACCCGAGCTTTTGGCTTGAACCGGCTCGATTTTTTTTTTTTTTTTAAATAAAAGGGTTGCCTTTGCGGGTAGCTTGATGCCCCATCAGTAATAGCTTGCATGCAGCTCTCTTATAATTTTTTTTTTCTAATGAAGAGGCTAGCTCGGGCCACGGGCGGCCCCGAGCTCGAGCCACGGCCTCAAAATGGGACTCAGCTCGGTATGGCCGAGCCCGAGCTGGGTCCGGCTCGGGCTTTTTCTGGATCGAGTCCGAGCGGTCGAACTTTTTTGTCATCCTTATTTGGGAGTTTAAAACGAATGATAGATTAATTTAATTAATATTAAAATATTTAGATTTTTATCTAATTTTGAAAGAAAAACTTTCAAATCTGATCTTTGAATTGGACATTTTAAAATGTGTAATTTTCATTTTTTTTCTATGGGAATATAACAAGCCAGCCCATTTACCACAAGGGCTCGAATTGTGGCATTCAGAAGTTTAAGAGTGAATTTGAGCCACATTATTCTGGAAGAATGTATTTTGGAATAATAAATTGATGGAGAATGTGTGGTTGAAAAAGAAGGAAAAGTTAGTGATGTGATGTAAAATATTAATTTATTGAAAAATGTGTGATTAAAAATGAGGAGAAAAGCAAGAATGAAATTTTAATATGACTCAAACAAGGCTAAGGTGTACTGTGTTCGTATGAGTTATGTATACTTATGGGTCCACCATCTGCATGGCTTCCACGTTTCATTTTATTGAGAATACGTGTAAACCCCAAAATTGGCTTCTCTCCATGGTCTTCTCCTTCTTCTGCTTGCTGCTGATGAGACCAAAAGTTCACACGCTTGAGAATCCAGGTACAGAAGCTCTGGGCCTGAATATATAACACTCTTAAGAAGTTCATTTGAGCAAAATATACTAATTCATTATGTCTACTCCACCGGAATCTCCAACTAGAGCTCACTTGCCAGGCATTTCTCTCTCCCTCCCTCTGTGTGCGCGCGCGCAGTAGAGCAATACATGAACGCAGATACAAATCCATAACAACATCTTGTGCTAATTACATAACACGTTCTTTTTTATTAGGTACTGTTTTGGTTGCTGATGAACCTCAACATCTACCTGAAACTCATCTACACGACAAGCCAGGTCTCTCTCTCTCTCTGATGAAAATTTTGAATAAAGATCATTTAGAATTACTAAGATTTTAATGTCATACTTTTTTCAGAATTAGTGCTTTTACAAAATTTGTTCCGCTGTGACATATAAGGTCTTGATGCTAATTAACTTCTTGTTTCATTGCAGATGTGCTGAAATCTGTGCCTGAAGTTAACCTCCACAATAAATCAGGTCTCTCTCTTTCTCTAGCAAACACTGCAAAGCTAGAACAACTGCTTACCCTCCCTATTTTGTTGCAGATTTTGTGAAAGATCTAATGTTCTGGAGAAATAAGCGTCTGAACGTTCTAGTTTTACTGGTGACAACAGCAACATGGGTGGTGCTAGAAATCTATGGATACAATTTCATCACTGTAGCTTCTTGGGTGTCCATGGCATTTGTCTCTTTCATGTTCCTTTGGGGCAGTACTCTCAGAATCCTCGGAAAGTAATTAATTCACAAGATACCATTTCTTTTTAAAACCTACCTATAATTTCCATCAGAGTTTAAAAGGTTTTACTTTCAATTATTTCAGAGAGGATCCAGACCTGTCAGGAATGGAAATTAGCGAGCAGTCAGCCATGGAGTCTGCAAAGCTACTTCGAGAACAAGTCGAGAAAAGTGTTCGATTAATGTTTTACGTTGGTGCAGAGAAAGAATGGTTTGTGTTTGCCGGGGTTGTTGCTTGTCTGTATGCAATGTTCTTGGTAGCGAACTGCTTTGATTTGCTTACACTTTGCTACATTGGTAAGAGTTTGTTCCATCCACCAGTCATCACCATCTATGACAATTGTGCACATTATCTGTACGGCTTTCTTGCAGGTACCGTAGGGGGCTTGACTGTACCTGTGATTTACGTGAAATACGAGCATAAAATAAGGGAATATGGAGAAAGTTTCAAGATGAAACTACAAAGATTGCATATCAAGATTGAGGAGATTATGCAGAAAATGAAGAAAAAGAAGGCTGGAGAACACAAAGAGATGAAAGAGAAGAAGATGGAGTAGAGTAGCAATTCATCGATTAAAAAATTAGTGTTGCGACGTGTGTTATATATATGTAGATGTTATAATCAAGGGACCTGATTATTATTAGGGTAATTATATTACCACAACAAAATTTACTCACTACACCACATTATAATTTCACCACATTTAAAATATCATTTTAATAAATACACTACAACCAATTTACTACTATACCCCTAATACAATAAAAATGAAAAATGAAAAAAAAAAACGTGGTGTACACATCCTCCATTATTAATCGCCCTCTCTTCTCGAATCTCAACCCTTTCTTAACTGTAGTTGCCATTATTAATCGCCTTCTCTTCGCAACCCTTTCTCAACAGTAGTCGCGATCAAAGATACTCCCTGGACAGTAACCATGGGGACTACTTCCGACGAAGGAGAAAGCTTCGAATATTTCTGCAGAATTCTGCTAATATTTCTGGGCCGTTACCTGATTTTCTTGTGGGCGATACATTTTTGAGCCCGATAAATTAACATTTAGCCTTCAATTATCTCGAAGGCCCTTTGCCTTCCACATTGTCTGGCTCACCCATACAGTCTTTATGGCTAACTGGCTAGAATAGTAATTCAAGATTAAATGGTTCTATCGCTGTTTTTCAAAACATGACTCAATTGACTGAGGCTTGGTTGCACGAAAATTCATTCACAGGTCCCTTACCGGACTTTTCAGGCTTAACTCAGTTGCAAAAATTGAGTTTAAGGGATAATAGTTTGACAGGCCCGGTGCCAACATCTCTGGTTGGTCTGAAATCACTGATGGTGGTGAATTTAACCAATAATATGTTGCAAGGGCCAACCCCGAAATTTAGCAATTCAGTGCAGGTAGATATGAATGAGGAAACTAATAGTTT
>CAIGRF010391160.1:32339-55713 GCA_903798235.1 Fraxinus ornus | reverse complement strand
GACTTTTCAGGCTTAACTCAGTTGCAAAAATTGAGTTTAAGGGATAATAGTTTGACAGGCCCGGTGCCAACATCTCTGGTTGGTCTGAAATCACTGATGGTGGTGAATTTAACCAATAATATGTTGCAAGGGCCAACCCCGAAATTTAGCAATTCAGTGCAGGTAGATATGAATGAGGAAACTAATAGTTTTTGTTTACTATTTCTTGGGGTTGAATGTGATTACCGAGTTAATATTTTGCTTTCTGTGGCTCAGGACGTCGGGTATACGAGAACGTTTGCTGAGAACTGGAAGGAGAACGATCCATGTATATGGGGATCACTTGTAACGGTGTGAACATTACTGTGATAAATTTTCAAAGAATGAGTCTGACTGGGACGATTTCTCCTAATTTTTCGAAAATAACATCACTGCAGAAGTTGGTTTTGGCTAATAATAATGACCGGAACTATTCCTGGTGAACTAATTTGTTTAATGGCAGCAACCAAAAAGAATGTTTATGGAGAAATTAATATGAATTATGATCTACAATAGATGCATTCACTTTCTACCTGTAGAAGAAGGAAACAAGAAAAGACGGATGGAATTGGAATTGGAATTGTGGTGCCATGGGAATTGTGGTGTGTATATGAATCAAAGAAAATGGATTTACTTTAAAATAAATAGAAAGAGATAATTAAGAGGTTATTTACGTCATTTTATTAATGTTCAGTTTTATAAATAATAAAAAAACTAAAAATGTGGTGTCCCAAAAACTTTTTGTGGTGGCAATATATTTACCCTTATTATTATAGTTTATTTCTTTAATTGTTTGCAATTTTTATAGATTTGCAAAGATCCAGTGATGTTTATCTATTTATAAATTATTAGATACAATACCTAACTTGGATCCGTGGCGCAATGGTAGCGCGTCTGACTCCAGATCAGAAGGTTGCGTGTTCGATTCACGTCGGGTTCAATCCCCTTATCCGATCCATCCTCTATTTTTTGTTATTTTGGGTTTCAATCTAATTATTTTGAAAGAAAAAAGAAACCCTTTTCTTTGGATCCACTGTGTAGTTCTCCCTCCCAGCTCCCCTCAAAAAATAAATTATAAATATATAAATAAAATTAGGAGGCATTAAAGGGTAGACTAACATGATTTTTCTCTACACGTAAAAAAAAAAAATTATTATGCTGTGGCTATTGATAAAAAAAAAAAGCTTGCATCTGCTCCCTCTATTACATAATCGGTCACATCTCTCTCCAAACCTAATGACTAATGTGGTAGTTTCCCCCTCCTATGTGAAATGAATTTATCTTTTCTGTTAAATCTCACTCGATGTCTCTCAAGAACCCGACATTTTTTTTTTTTAATCATTAACACGGTCATTCAGTGCCTACCAAGAATTGCTTGAATTTTGATTCAATATCATTGGCAGTTATTTGGCACCATGGCATCTGATCTTTACGCTTCCTTTTTCGTGAAAGGAAGAATTCGAGGAGCTTAAACAGCAATATATGCACGAATGTATGTATGGTAACAAAATAAGTTCAAATTATAGAAAAGACAAACACAGCATAAACTATTAAAGCGCACACAGGACCATAAATTCTGCAAGTTCTCGTACAGAATTGGAAGCAACGAGTAAACATAAAGAAAGAAAAGAAAAGAAAAGCAGATGTTTGTAGTCTGTAATCCCCATGATTGAACTGCTTAATTATAAGGAATTTGAATATATGCTGCATCACAGACAAATGGAATATCAGCATACATCCCTGCAAGAGCGCACCTCATACACTCCAAAACTGTGAACAAATAGGCAAATGCGACTGCGGTCCAAAAATGCATCCCGACCTTACCCCAGTATACAGCGAGTGGCATCCAACGGCTCACAGTCCCAATAACCTGCAAAGCTATCTCCAATAGCATGCCCATAACCACATGGAATCTAAAGAAATGTGGCCATTCTTTTCTCCTCACTATTCCAAGGTAAGCCACAAAGAAATAAGCCATCAGAAACCAGCTAGGCAATCTCCCTATAGTTCCCAAAAAGGGATAGGTCAGTAGTTCAAAATCTTCCAAGAAAGGGTGCAGATGATATGCCGTTTCAGCATACATCCATGTCTCATGAAGAGGCATCAAATAAGGGAGGCATGCCAAAGATCTCCACCACCATTTTGGCTTCTTTGTCATAGCAGGGTATCTATAACTGTAAGGGACATCCTTGGATGCTCTGGCAGGTGAAAGAAACTTGCGCCTCCGGGGCAAGTTGGGCATGGTACGTAACAAACTACCCTGTTCCCCATTCAAGACTGGTGTTGATGCAGCAGAAAGAGAGTAAGGCTGGATGTCTGCTCTCACAATACAAGAATGAAAATTAGGAAAATGTGGATCGGAGCCAATAACTTGAATCACTGAAAAATGCCATGCAACCTAGGATCATAGGAAAGTGTAAAGAGGAATTTGGACTCTCAGAAGTGGACCATTTTATGTGAGCATTCACAACCCACAATATCAACTAAAAATAAACAGAAAGGATTCACCAGATTCCAAATCGACTTGATTATATTACAATCTAAGGTTAAGGGAAGTTGAAACTTAGTATCTTACTGTGACTAGACAGAGTAGTCAGTGGAGGGCAAAAGGCAACACCCCAGCATTCAGAATGAATGAAAGTGAGGTCTACTGAATCCTAACGAAGTTGGAGTCCCTTTCAAGAAAGAGTAAAATGGCATGCAAAGTTGTTTGACCGACACAATTAACAGATGTCTTTTCCAATCAAATTCAGTTTAGAGGGGTACAACTACGTAGTTTTCAAGAATTTAGCTGGCTACAACAATATACTCTTCAAGCGAATGCAACACATGAAGGATTTGACCATTTGTGTTAAATAGCCAAAAAAAAAAAATTACTGATATTCTTGGAAGGTGTGAGGTCAATACAGTTAGAAGTTCATACACCGTTCAAGGTATATAGGAAACTTAGAAGTATTAGGTATACATCAAATGACCAACTATGCTTATGGAGGAACTATACTACAGGAACCAATTATTTAATGCAAAGGACACATAATTCATCATTAAGTACCAAATTTCTCATACTACAGAAAGATTATAAAGCAAATCTGAAACCATTTAAGTTTTATACCGTGCAATTGCTCTTTATTTTACAGGGTTGTTATTTGTCTAAAAAGGTATAAACATACCTAATGATGTTTGGCATTTCAGATTTGGGAGTGGAACTGGTGAGATTCTGCTGCATGAGAATACAGCCTTAGCCGGCAAGTGCAATGTGCATGATGATGCCAAGTTTTGAAACCCAGAGCCACATTCTCTGTATTTGTAGGACATGTGAATGCCCCGAGAAGTCGGAGAGCATCCACTTAGAATCATACTCCAGCACCGAATTCAACTTCCACCTTAGAATATAAAGGAACAAGAATATTCAAATAATAAAAAGCATGCAAGACAAATAAAAACTCAATGTTGCTAACAATGCATCAGATAATGAGGACGGACGCATTACAGGCATACATGTGTGTGTGAGTGAGTGAGTGATTCATACATACATATTGTATCTCCAGTAATAAGATTTACGTTTCTATGACACAACTTTCCCATTTCTTGCTAGTGGCACTATGAAAACATGCCTGAAAACATTTAGATTGATGAAATGAAAGAAATACTCATACCGGTGCTATTTTAAATCCTTTTATGCACAAGCAGGATGATCGCAAACACACTGCACAGTGCAAATGGTATTTCTTCATGTATGTTAATATACATAACTTCAGCAGAGAATTACTCGTCAATGCATATGATTATAAAGGGCCCAAGTTCAGGCGTGCACATTTTTAGAAAACTATTTTTTGAGTTTTTATAATTTCTTTTGTGGGTGAGGGAGCAAGGTTACCAATTTAATTCACAAATGCGACAATAAATTATAACACCTTTTAATTCCGACACTGCTAGCTTTGAACATTATTTTCTATCCCTGTACCTCTATAAATTCCCAGAGATATCAATTGGGCTTTAAAGTTAATAATTTTAACATAAAAATCAAAGAAATTCTTCATAACTCGAAACTCAGTAAGATATTACCCAACGCATTTCTATTATATTAGGTTTTTCTAAACGAATAACGAAATGATTGTTTGCACCATTTGCAGTTCTTGCATAGGCCCAAAGTTTTATCATGGTACTAGTATCAATTCCATTAAAATCGAATGACAGAAACATAAATGATATTATTATTACCATATATTTCGAAGTAAATAGAAAACTCAAAAGCATAAATTATGGAGAGAACACAAAATTAAGGAGGAAATGAAACATAGGGGAAGTGCTAAGAACACCAAAAGGGAGGTAGAAACCTGGATTTTCAAGCCCCTGTTGGTTATGCGGTGAATTTCTTCTTCTCGGCGGCAAATCAATACAGAGAGAAGCAACGAGAGTGAGACTGGGAACTGTGAAGATAGATAAGGACCGTGGATATAATTTGTTGAGCTACCTTGGGGGGGTATAAGTGACCATTTTGCTTAAATAATAAAATAATTACTTATATATCCATCCAAACATGACCTACTTGTTTGTATTCCAGAAGTGCACTCTTATGGATCCTAATAAACATGTAAAACGCATAGATGACGGAGTTCGCGTTCTCATCATCTTTGATAAAAATAAAATCCACTGTGGAGATATTCATAAATTGTTCTACTCTAGTTTTTAGCAGATAACCCAATTTTGGTTTAATAGTAGGAAATTTCATTTGGAATAGAAAATGTTTCATATTAATGGTTTCGAGTTCATAACCATGAAAAAAAAAAAAATCAAGGTCCGAAGCGAAAGCACTGCTAACATGATTCTTAGAAAGTAGTCTCTCTCCACCTCAGTAGATTGTCTGTGGTACTAAATTCTCTCTGTTTATGTTTCGTGTTTGTTAGTTTAAGAATCAACTGTGAATGCTACCGACATCAATGATACTCAAATTTTTTTTACAAAACAGATAAAATATATATTTTTTTAAATTATATTTACAAACAATTGGTAAACTAATTGTTATAATAATGTTTCACATTTTAATTTTTTTTTTTATGTTGCATATAATAAAATTTCAATAAAACTTGTATTGTTCTCATTTATTAATTGTCAACCAAAAATTTCAATATATTAAAAATAATCGATGTATATTAACAGAAAATAATCTCTCCATACATTACAAATTCATAAATTGAAAATAAAGTAAATTATTTAAGCACTTAAGTTTTGCTTGAGTAAAGAAAAAATACGAATCATAAAGATGGTCAGAAACAAAAAGCCGAAAAAAAAATTTAGTTCTTTTTCGAGCTTAGCCAAACATGCATCCTTTTCTTTAACAGCCTAACAGGCACGTTGAACAGCGTCCTCATCTCTCAACAGTCCCAACACATCACGACTTCAAGCTGCAATGCACCACAAGAAGAAAAATAGAGTAATCTAACACAGCACTGTACAATAATACAAAGACGATATAAGAACTCTCCAACATAAACACAGGTAACACAGAGTATTAAGTACAGATTGGTACATACATCACCGAGTCATATAAGCAAATTTATAACAAGCCATACATTGACCACTGCCAGCTAATTTACTCCTATAACAGTATCATGCTTCAATTTCATCTCGACAGAAGGATACAAGACAGCAGAATACAATTCCATTCTGAACGAAAATATGTTTTGACATACTGAACCATGAACAAACTCGAATCATACTTTTAGTAGGATGTTACAGAGACTTTCTAAACAAGGTCTTCCTGCAGCCATAATCCAAGAAAATCTTCCCTCGCTTTTCCTTTTTTGCAGATTCCGGTCCTACTCAAAAATCTCAATCACATTGCATAAATGACCTCTCCACTGCTGTCAATATCAATATCAAGATCATTGTCGGAATCCAGGTCTTCCATGTCATCGTCCATCATGCTCAGATTGTACAAACCAGCGGGAGGTATAGTTGCCTCTGAGATTATCTGCATGATGACTTCCAGACTCTGCATGGGCTGGTCGGGCTCTTCAAACTGGTTTCCCATCGTCCTTTCATCCATTAGATCTGCCGGAAGGTTCTTCAGGAACCATAAGTGGTTTTGAATCTCCGGGATGGTGATGCGCTAGCAAGGAATATGTCATAATAGCATATGAGAATTGTGACAAAAATTTATAATGCAAATACTCAATCCACATGAAGAACCACAAGGCAGCCGTTTATAAAAATTAACTTGACTATGAAAAATGCTATGTTACACTTCTCAATTTCACAACAAAGATAAAAGTATATTTCTTGAAGCTCGAATCGCTTACTTGTGCAGGGTCTGCAACAAAGATCTGCGAAATTAGCTGCTGACATTCCTCAGAAATTTTAACATGTTCTGGAATGGAATACTGAACATTTAAGATTCTATGAATTGTCTTCCGGAAGTCCTTAGGTTCTTCGGGATCCTCAAATGGATAGGCACCTACTAGCATCACATATAAAGTGACCCCGCAGGACCATACATCTGCAATCTGAAGCAGTGGCATGATGTGCGATTCAACAGCCAGCAATCTAGAGATCTACATTAATATCTAGAATGGAAAATGTTTTTTGTACATAACTATCTACATAATATTATACATAATGATGAGGTGTCAAAATGTAAGTGGGGAAGTTATTTGATTGACGAGATTTTGATCCAATTAAATTTTGCCACATCATTTGTTGATAAATCATTATGTAAATTGTTATGTATATGTAGCACAACCCATCTAGAATATTTTGGGGATGGGGTTATTTTCAAGAAAAATTAAAAAATAAAATCAGCCACCAAGTTATTACTTGCATTTGTCCCCTCAAGGATTAGTTTCTTGTGGTGGTTGTCTCAAGGATTTGGAAAGAAAATATACATTGTCAGCAGTCCCAAACTCAAATTTATGCAATTGATTTGCCCAACTCCATTCTGGTAAAAGTTACATCAAATATGGAAAGAGATGAAAGACAAATTACTCCCCCTCTCTCTCTCTCTCTCTCTCTCTCTCTCTCTCTCTCTCTCTCTCTCTCACACACACACACACACACAATTTATTGCATATTTGGGGTTTAAAAATCAACTAATTCAGGCCCATTGTTCCTGGGTTCCAGTCCTGCTAAGAATGTGGGCAACCTATTTGATATTGCATAAAAATTGTTTTCCGGAATGGTTTGTTTTAGAAAAAACTCTCTATTATATTCAACAAATGAATTTAAATACTAGGTTCTCTATCAGTTTCGTTAAAGTTACTCCAGTCCATTCTGAATTATACATTCATTTTCTACTTTTAGTTTTACTACTGCTAGTTTTAATTTATTAACTTCCAATTTTGAGAATTAATTTATGTTTTCTGTTGAATGGCTTTTACATCTTCTCAATTTGTTAACTATTTAGATCTAATTATGCCAAATAGTAGGATGTAGAGAACTAAAAACATTTCAGGATCAATCATCTAGAACTTGCTGTAGTTTTTTAACTTAGAGAAGAGAGAGATACCACAAATTTGTGAGATATCTTGTACAGTATTATTGACTCTAGCATTAAACATGTCACTGGAGTATTGACAAAAATCGACATCAAAAGAGAAGTCAGTGGTTTAATGCAAGTGCAACACCTCAATTTTAAAAGTAGAGTAGAGTGCCATTGAACCAACCTCTTCAAAATTTGCTTACAGTTCTAAAATCTATACCAATTTTACTTGAGAACTATAGATTATGTAATGCTGCTAGCATGATTTTGTACCTAAAGTTTTCAGTTTGTACTCTTAAATTGTTCCCATATGAATGAGAACAGATTTCCATGGAAAGTGGAGTGTAAAACATCTTTTTTTCATTCCCACATCGTTTTATTCTGTGATACACTAGCTGCAAACAAATGTACAAGGCCCTCAAAATTAAGCACCACTAATACCAAGGGATGGAAGAAACATAAAAACGACATTGGTCCATGCATGATAGATTTAAAAATTCACCTTCACCCAGAACAACTCGAGATTATCAATTAAGAAAATTGTAAGAGAAGTCAGTTGGGTCTTCATAATGAAATAAAACAGGTGATAAAGATATCCAAGCAGACGATTACACCTCACAGATCTTATAGGAGTTCATAGGGATTTTTTTTGTCAATGCAATTGAGAATACGAATATAAATATAAATATCATATAAGAACTAATTAAAAAACTCTTGTGAGAGCACCCATTTTATGCTCCATATATCATATATGCCTACATCCCAACCCCAGATGGTGAATTAAGAATCTTCCAAACAAATGTCAAGAAATAGGGAAAGTTTTCAGTATAATGTCATACCAAAACTGCGCAACACGATATCCAAATATTTCATTAGATTATATCCGAAATCCACATCCAGATGTTCTTATCATATTTTGGTGTTTCTACTATGCATGAATATAAATTATCGTAACCACATTCATGATGTATAGTGTGAAATTCTGTCAAAAACAGAGTGAATGGTTTTACCTTGCCATCATATTCTTTCCTAAGTAACACCTCAGGAGCAATATACGCAGGAGTTCCAACAGTAGATTTTGGTTGTGAATGCAGCAATGAAGACTGTGAAGAACAAGGTATACTCAGGATTGAAAAAGGACACGGTAGATAATTATGAGATACAAAGCAAATAAACGTAAGCAGGGTTTTCTGTATTATCCGAAAGCTGATCAAAATACAATCATGACAATCCATAAGCAATACCTTAGAATACCCAAAATCACAGATTTTGAGTCTTGGAGCAGGGCTTCCATCCAACAGTGTGTTTTCAAGCTTCAAGTCTCTATGACATATTTGCTTCATCAAGAAACATAAGACTGATCCTTCAGTTTATTTCAAATTAATACAGGCAGACAATGATCATAAATAATAAACGACTTTTCAACTAAAACATTAGATTACCATCGAATGACAGCAGCTGACTCCAGATATAAGTTGTTGAAAAAAGAAGCGAGCCTGCCCCAGAAATGGAAGTAAATATCATCAGTCACAAGCGTGCCGCATGGAACAACAGAATAATAGCAATTTAATTATAAGAACCTCATCCTCATTGAAGCGTCCGGCATTGCATTTGCAGATTCGCTCAAAAAGCTCTCCTCCAGATGCATACTCCATGACAATGGCCAAATGAGTTGGTGTTAGAATGACCTAACGTTGGATGTCGAAAATGTGACAAATAAGAAAATAAAACGTCTCAGAATCATATAAATGCGGCATGGGGATAATCAGCAGCAAACCTCTTTAAATCTAACAATATTAGGGTGCCTCAAAGAACGGTGATTGATAATTTCTCTCTGAACATTTTCATCTATCTGCAATCAACATTATCAGGATCAATGACTGTTCAAGTACAAAATGATATTAGAGAAATATAAAGGAGTTCATGTATAGAAGATATATCATGAAACCAACACCAACACTGCAGGCGAAAAAGAAATACTTCATGGAATATCAAAGTACAACTTTTGGGCATTTCATGAAGGGAATAATGGAAAAACAAGAAGTTGTCAGGAATAGTGCAGCTATTTATCAGAAGCAAGAAACTTGCCGATTAGCCACAAAGTAGTCAACCAATCGCTATACAAAAATGAAGCTCAAACAAGTATAACAAATAACTCTTACCAAATTCTTGTCATTCTCCCTGTATAAAATAAAAAGGAGAATAAATATATGTAATGGCACCAAAATCACATTTTGACTATTTATAGGTTATAGGAGTTCTTGTGATTATTAATTTTTCACTCCTTCACTAACTCCATTTTTTATCATACGTGGTGGAGCACACTTTGATCTCAACTAGATCAACAGCACCCTGTCAAAGTCAGATCAAGACTTCCTAAAGAACAAAATAAAGATAAAATCATCCTGCTTCATACAATAAATAAATCGCATTCCTACATAGAAACACCACACAAATGAAGCAATTGTAAGCCAACAACGTCCAGACCATGTTTGGCATTGGAAAATCAGGCTTCATCAAATCAACTCCAATAGTAATAAAAATGAAATTTTCTTTTGATTTCAGTTCCTGGACCAAAACATTACATGACAAACTTAGAATCAGCAAGTTGTGATATTGTATATGTATATATTAAAAAAGTACAGCTAGAGTACATACAGCACGTAGCATCTGAGTGGAAACCCAAGCCATTTTTGGCAGTTACTTATTAGACAGTACATATATTCCAGTTTGATAAATATATTAATCACGAGATGAGTTTTAAGTTTGGCCCAATTCATAGCCAAAGCTGGTTCAAGAGCATTTCAGATGGTGCTATACACATAAGACCAAGGCCTAGCTCAAGTGGTTAGAGCGAAGCCTTACCAGGAAAATGACCTGTGAACCTCCTTTTGTGGGGAAGGGTGAAATCCTTTCATCCCTTTTTAAAAGATTAGAAATATGGTGCTATAAAAATGGTCAAATTTTCTCCTTCAACTATCATGATCTCAAGAAGCCCTGTTCATTCCTTCTCTTCATGTGCATAATATTTTCCTGAACTAATATCGTAGATGCCGACAACGTAATAGAACTTTCCACAAGCAAGCAATACTGAGCTACATGAATGAAATTTCTAACCCACTCCATAGGCATTATGTAGTAGCATGTGGTATCTTGATTGCATCCTGAGCTGTGGTGGTTGCTCTTTTATTGTACAATGTACTAGTTACTGAAATCTTCATTTACAACAAAATACTTCATTCACAATGTACAATGTATATATTCATAAAAGAATCATATGAATCTTATGTACAATCAACTTTGGCCATAAAATTCTAGAAGTGCAATCATTGGAAAATTGGTTCGACAAAGAACTATTTTAGGGGAGGCAATAATATGGACCAGTGAATTATGATATACTGGCTCTTATCTTGCTAAGACCTCAGAGGAAGAAAAATTCGGAAAAAAAAAAAAAAAAAGGCACAACAGCATAGGATATTGCTAGTAGTAATTTTATTAATCTGTTCACTTGCTTTTTTCAGCTAACAAGTTTGAAGACAATGTCTATCCTATTTTAGAAATCATTTAAGAGAAATATTTCCTAGAAAAAATTACAACTCTAAAATAGAAAATGAAAATATAAAATCTCAGGAAATGTAAATGTTTCCAAAAATAGAATTATCCGTGTTTGTACCAATTAAAATAATTGCTATATAAAATCAGAGCTGTTTCAATATTACTCAGAAACAATTTTCAACAGTAGAGAAAACAAAGTACAATGAACATGAGTTGCTATTGAAAAATACTAATCTCGCCCGATCGCCTCGTTCAATATACTTAGCAGCAACCAGCTCATTGGCCTGTTTATCCTTCAAGAGCCACACACACCCCGAAATTACCTCCAATATCCCTAATAAACTCGTATTGATCAATGTAGTGCACAATTGGCACACTACCTGTGCCCCTTCTTATTGACAGCCAATCCATTTATCTGATTAACTAGTAGTACAATCCACTACCTATCTAACTAGGAAAAGTAACCACCGAGAAACATCAGCTAATGTAAATGGAAGGAGATCTACAGTGATAAGGTGGTTTTGCCCATGGTCATTTTTTTAAACGAGAAGCAACATATCGGAAGAGTGGATGGGAGTTGCAGATGTATTTTCACTTTTCTTGAGAGCAAGGGATACTCGACGATCGATGGGATTGATGTGTGTTCTACTGCATTCTATTATAAAGAGATTGGAGAGGAGAAGAAGGTGATGCTGACATCACGGTATCGTTTTGCAGTAGCTGAAAAGCATTAAGCGACGATGTTTTCATCTCAAGAAGACAATTTTTTTGTCTTACACATTTATGCTTCTTTTCAAGCGTTCTCTTCTATACTTTCTGTTTCATTCAAAGGGTCAAATGGCGAAAGTATCCCTTGTTTAAAAAATCTTTGGCGTGAATAAAAATGATAAGCAAGAACTTCAAGTTCAGAAAAAACAGATGTCCTGATTGACAAAATTGATTTCGCTGAATGAATTTTCTCGTCTGTATTACCTTGTATTTATAGAATATTACAACTATACACAATCCCGGATTATATGAGGGTTATACATGGAAACTGAATAAATTAGATATTCTCTAATACCCCCCTCAAATTGATGCTTGTGATCCCATGTGAAGATTTAGGTTTCCATCTTAAAAGGTCAACCTTACTAAGAGGAGTTGCCCAAGATCTTTATTAAATGGTCTGTGTCAACATCATTTATCGATGTGGGCTATATATCCCTTAACACGCCCCCCGCAAGATGGTGGCTCATTTGAGCAGACCAATCTTGAAATCCACGTGCTCATTTTAGAGTTTTAACGGGATCGAATCGCTCGTTGGAGCATAATGGGCTCTGATACCATGACAAAATTGATTTTGCTGAATGAATTTTCTCGTCTGTATTGTCTTGTATTTATAGAATATTACAACTATACACAATCTCGGATTATATGCAGGTTGTACATGGAAACTGAATAAATTAGATATTCTCTAATACTGATACACATAGTGGGTCTAGTTTAACATGGAAGATTTATCCGCTTATGCCCATCGGATTGGTGGAAAATAACTAATTACTAGCAAAATTAAATCTTGATCTTCCATTTTTGTGTCATGTCTGCCCAACTTACTATATGAGCACTTAATTTATTTGATTCACTCTTTTCACTGAAATTAATTTCTTGTGATCAAGAAGAGTGGAATAAGAGGATCAATATAGTCAATCACATATTAGTAGGGAATAAGCTTCATTGTATGGAGTGGAGTATCACAATGACTAATTTAATATTAATTTTAGAGATATGCCTCAAAACGGTACCATAGCTAAGCTGAGAAGGGTAATTCCAAATTTTAAGTGAGACATCTTCAACTAAGTGGTCACATCCACACCATTTCGGTTATGCATCATCTCGCATAAATGTTGTTTTTTCCCTGGGTTACAACGCACTTGTGAGTCTTTGATTAACTTCACTTCAATCTAATAACATCAGTCCTACTTCCTATATAGCAGCTCCGCTCTATGTAAATTGGTTTTACCTAGATGATGTGAATGATACTACCATCTTCATATCGATAGCATTAGTGTTGAAAAAACCTGTGCTAAATTTATGCAATTCCCAGTGTAGCAAGAGAGTGGTTTCCAAATATTATAGAAGGGAGAGGAGTTTTCATAGTTACATGGATCTGGATCAGACAGTGTTCCTGTAGCAGTCATGACTCTCGATACTTTAACTCCAAGGGCCAATCGTGGCACCATTAAATTATGCTATAATAATGCCTTCACTTCACTTCAAGATGCTATTTACCAATAAGTATAGGAAAAAGCTACTTTTTGAGTGAAATACTTTGTATATGCAGAAAATCTGAGCGACTGATCGAGACTTGAACCGTGTTCCATTACATTATACTTTGCTATTAGCTGTGTTGTGGGATTTTCAATCAAGTAAGAGGATAAGTATGTATCTGGAAGAACACAATTTTGTTCACAACAAACAAAATATGACTAAAAGATGCAAAGAGTTTGGACGGGGTCCGCCTAAGAATTCTGTAGGACACTGATCATGTCAGCTGATGACCAGATGTTATAACTACCAGACAAATACAGAAAAACAGTTAATGTGATATCTTGACCATTATATCATGACGTTAGCAAAGAAAATCTATAATGTGGAAGAAATAACCTACTAGTCCTCAAAGAAAGAGTTCATGATAATACTTGCATCCTAAAGGTATGTACGATAGGAGTGGAAACAAGATGTAGAGGAAACATAAACGGTAGAATGAGGAAAGAAAATTGTTTTTCCACTGTTTCCGTTGGAAGGAGGGGGGAGGGAAGAAGTATAAGGTTGAAAAGAACTTATTTTTCCTTCATTTTAAACACCGTGCAAGATACATTAATTCAGAAAATTCCGATTCTCGTATAGATCAAATAAGAGGAGGATAATCCACTTTCCTTCCGCAAAAGAAAATAGGAATAACTTTTCCCCAACATTGCCATCCAGAGAACTTTCCCTCTTACAGAAGATACCTAATATGCAATCTTAGATTCTTTAAAAAACATACTCTTACTGTCTCAGTAATGTACCAACTAAAGTGAGCGACTTTTCAGAAGCAATGTCAGCACTCAATTAGAAGATGTCTATCTAAGCACAGAAGTCAGGGGCTCGGCAGTGGCCTCGTTACCCCAATCCCCTTTCCCTTTATCCCCCAGAAACAAAAAAGATACTCATTTCGAAGAAAATACCTAGCCTCTATTCGTCAATCTTAAGCCCTGTTCGGTACAGCTTAAAATCCAATTAAAATTGAAAATATGGCCGTTATTGGATCTCACTCGTCTAATAAAAGTCAACAATAACGGCTAGTCTTTCAATTTTAATTGGATTTTAAGCTGTACCAAACAGGCCTAAATACTTAATAAAAATTCATTTTTCTATCAAAATCAAAGTCAAATATTAATTTCAACCTTTAGCGACCTAGCAATATTCCTCCTAAAATATACTAATAATTTTTTATGAACAGAGGCCAGGAACTATATGTATGTGCGTGTGCGCGCTAGCGCTAGAGCATGTGTACACACATCTGCATCTATGGTCTTCAAAACTTGAGAAGTGCTTTATTGGTACTTAATGAAATGAAAATTTCAACAAACAAAAAAGTTTTAATTAGTAAGAGAAAAAGTAGAGTAGATTGAATAACTTCTATCAATTTTTTTCTTTTTTATTAATACAGAACTTCTTCCTTTCTCCCCCAGTATTTTCTCTCACCCCTCCTAAAAACACACATGTACTCACACAGGAAAAAAACACTTATCAAATAGTCAGGTTTCTGTATCTACTTTTTGTGTAAAAATACCCCCTTCATTGTTTCTCTTAGCGTACATGTTTCTTATGGAGTTACAAATCCACCTCATACTTGTAGAAAAGAAGTTTAGATAAGCAAGCTGGATTCTTTGTTGGGTGTATTAAGTATTAGCTTCCTAATTCCTATTAAGTTCATATACTTAGTTGAGTAGCAGTAAATTGTGATTGCAACATGTGTAAATATTTCCCTCATTAATGTCAGTGAATAGTGTATATAACACACGTGCAGAGCTGTTATGTAGTTACTAATTACTTCAGATTAAATTTATTTTTAGATCTGTTCGAGACTCATTTTTTGCCCAAAATACATTTTGGAATAGTATTTTGATAAAGGAGGTGGGGTTAAAAAATAAGGAAAATTTTTGGGTTTGCATGTAATATTATTTTATTAAATAATGCGAGAAAGAAAAAAGCATTTTGAAAAAATAATGGGACCAAACGAATGCTAAATAAGCTGAATATGGTACAGATCAACCTTGTTTGAAAAATTGCCAGATGAAGCCCTAAAAAGTCTGGCGCAATATAATTATCAATTTACAAAGAATAACATCCCTATATTCTATCAGCTCTCGAGTTGAAGATGATATTTATCCTATTTGAAGTAATCGTTTACAGTATTATCTTACCCGAAAAAGTGAAAAACCAAATATGTGGCTCAAAATGGGAACCTAAAATGCTTAATCCTAGAGGAATTAAAAAAATTCCCTAAAGTAGACATTCCAAATTTGCACCAACAACAATAATTACGTACCGAATCAAAGCGTCTCCAGTATTTAAACAAAACTCAGTTCCAAAAGTAGATAAAAACAAGCTACAGTACAGGAAAATTGATTTTACGCAAATCACGAAACTGACCTTGTCGCCTCGCTCAATATACTTAACAGCAACAAGCTCTTTTGTCTGCTTATCTCTCATTAGCCGCGCAACCCCGAAATTACCCGACCCGATGTCTCGAACTAAATCGTATCGATCACTATCGTGCATGATCGGCATATCCATTCCCGGACCAACTGTTAACTGCGTCCGATCCATTTACCCGATTGAGAAATATGAGGTCTTAAGCCCAGCTTCAATTGATGAAACTCAGTTCATTCACATTACTCAGTAGTCAGTTCCCTAAACGACCACGTTTTTCTATCGGCGGTGAATAGTTATCAGCTCGGCCGATCGGTAGAATCTCGGTCTAGGTTTTTTGGGAAATAACTGACTGAGTGTAGAAGGCGGTTGTTTTTGTACTTTCACTCTTTAGAGGGAGAATTTTTTTGGTTGTGGTCGGCCAAGGATCAGTCAGATTAATCTCTCTTTTCTCTGTCGTAGGTGATGAGGAAGAATGTATGGCTGATGACAAGATGTCGTTTCCTCAAGCTGGTCGACGATTCATACGACGACGTTTTCACTCTTTTAGCATTTTATTATCCATTCTAAAGTTGAACCTCAACTTTGGGGCCTCACTGCCTTAGACTTTACTGAAGGAGGTAAATCGTAGGTTATGCCTTCAAGAATACAGAGTGAAAGACTGTTTGTACACTTACACTTACCCAATAGTCAAATTCATATCTCAGGATTCGAACCCTTGACGTGACAACCTCAAGCAAAGTTGGAATTTTTCCACCTTCCCATTTTACCACTTATCCATTCTAATTTTGGCTAAGCCTTGTTTGAGAACCACAAAAACTCAACTTTTTTTTTCTCAAATTCATATTCAAACACACATCTAATAATAAATTTTTTTGTACGTAAATTCAAAAAATTTCCCAATTTTAAATCAGCCATTCTCAAAAAAAAAAAAAAAAATCAATATTCTAAAATAAAATGAATTCTTAGGAGTCGAGTCGAGAACTCGTCACACCCAAACATCGCCATCTTAATGTCAACATTGATTGATTAAATGATGGGAAGGAAGTGTAGTTTTTCAGGGATTTGGATAGATGGTGGTTCAATAAAAAATAGTCATGAATCCTAACTTCATTAATTTATTGTGATGGTCGGCACAAGATATTTTCATTAGCTAAGCAGAAAATAATTGTAAATTCCGCGGATCTTCTAAACAAAGAAAAGACAACTCTTTCCAATTAAAGTAGTGAAGACCTCCAGACGATATCGACCGTCGTTGTTGGTTGTGAAAATAATTTGGAGAATATCACGATTCACGCGCTAACTCGTTCGATGTATGATGTATCACACCTATATTTTTTGGACTATTTATTTTTAATGAATATAAAATGATATAGAAATGAATTTAATTAAACTTTTTAAGACGATATAGGGCTCTTCTTTGACTAATTAGGATGATAAGCAAAAATTGTAAAATTAACTGATTTTTTTCTTTTTTGAAACTGTCGATCTGGCGCCATGTTGTCATATTAACGAAAACAATTTGGAAAAAAAAAAAACTGATTTTATTTGGCTTATGTTTCAGAGTTTTAGTAGCGATTTGCGATCAAGTTAGATTGTTTAATAATAATAAAAAAATGTATATAAATATAACATTTAATTTTTTTTGCCAGAAATTAGACTAATAGATTATAATGTTAACCTCCAAAGTAAAATATATTATTAAAGTTTTAATATAAATGGATAACTTTAGGGGTGGACATGGGTTGGGTTAGGTTGATTTTTGACTCAACTCAAATCCAACCTAATATTATCGATTTGATCATAATTTAATTCAACCTAACTCGTGGGAAGGTTGAAACACAACTCATCACAATCAAGTATCGGCCGGGTTGAGTTGAGTTTGTCGGTTTGGGACAACTTTTTAACCAAAATTAAAGTGGCGGATCGAGTTGAGCGGATTTATAATTGACTCACGACTTATATAATTTAGGTCTCTATAGTTGCAATGACCAAAAAATCTGAATTATTTTGACACTTCATGCCAAAAAATGTTACATGGATAGTTTGATATTAAATTATATGAAACTAAGAAATGTTTTTAACAATTAAAATAATTTTTGTGTTGAATGTGTATTCGTCCAAGTAACATCATAACACTTGAAAAGTTCATAAATATAGTCAGGTCGGATTGGATGAGTTTATTCGATTTTCATGAGTTAACTCATAACTCGACCCAACTCAACCCAATCAAACCCGTTTACACAATCAACACACCCAACCCATGTAAAAACAACAAAAGAACTGATACAAACAGATCGGGTTGGACGGTTTTGGTGGGTTTGATCTGATTTTGCCCACCCCTAAATAACTTGGGTAATTATTCATTAACAAAGTACCTATAATTATTTAATTGACCTAATTCCATGACCTCCTTGTCGAGACTTGCATTTAAGTTTGTAGTTCGATATATATAATTTTCAACGCTCATAAAATATTAAATATTTAATAATCTTTGAATTAGTGACGATTAGGTGATCATGAAGAAAAAAAAATACACGGTCAAACTACAATTTAAAATCGAACCAAACAGTTAGGTTTATGTTGAAAAATCTCAAACTACTTTAAATTATTTGATTTAAGTTTTGAGTTACTCAAACCATTTAAAACAATACTTATACCCCTAAAGCTACTCCTCAAGTCTTCGAAATAAAAATGATATTGAAGAAAATTTAATTAATTTCAATGTGTACAATTATCATCACAAGACATGCCAAAAAAATCATGTAATCAAAACATAATATGTGAGTAGAAATTGTCTACTAAAAGTAACATCCTTTCATTTTAAGACGTTTCAATTATCATTTCATCTTTTCTTTTCAAACAAATTTGTTATTTCACAAGGATCATGACATTTCGATAATTATTAATCAACTCTGTTGTTTTCATCTCATATGCCGTACACGTAAATCCGTTTGATTCAATGTTTTCATAATTGGAAGAACAATTTTTAAGAGAATTGATACTTCTTGTTCATCAACCAATTTTGACATAAGAGAAGAGTACGTTCCCCGGAGCGTCTTCTTTGAAGTACTCCAAAACAATTTCACTTGAATTCTTCATGCGAGTGAATCTCGGATGTCCACTGAAATGAATTTAATTAAACTTTTTAAGACGATATAGGGCTCTTCTTTGACTAATTAGGATGATAAGCAAAATTGTAAAATTAACTGATTTTTTTCTTTTTTGATTTTTTGAAACTGTCGATTTGGCGCCATGTTGTCCTATTAACGAAAACAGTTTGGAAAAAAAAACCTGATTTTATTTGGCTTGTTTCGGAGTTTTAGTAGCGATTTGCGATCAAGTTAGATTGTTTAATAATAATAAAAAAAAATGTATATAAATATAACATTTAATTTTTTTGCCAGAAATTAGACTAATAGATTATAATGTTAACCTCCAAAGTAAAATATATTATTAAAGTTTTAATATAAATGGATAACTTTAGGGGTGGACATGTGTTGGGTTAGGTCGATTTTTGACTCAACTCAAATCCAACCTAATATTATCGATTTGATCATAATTTAATTCAACCTAACTCGTGGGAAGGTTGAAACACAACTCATCACAATCAAGTATCGGTCGGGTTGAGTTGAGTTTGTCGGTTTGGGACAACTTTTTAACCAAAATTAAAGTGGCGGATCGAGTTGGACGAATTTATAATTGACTCACGGCTTATATAATTTAGTTCTCTATAGTTGCAATGACCAAAAAATCTAAATTATTTTGACACTTCATGCCCAAAAATGTTACATGGATAGTTTGATATTAAATTATATGAAACTAAGAAATGTTTTTAACAATTAAAATATTTTTTGTGTTTAATGTGTATTCGTCCAAGTAACATCATAACACTTGAAAAGTTCATAAATATAGTCAGGTCGGATTAGATGGGTTTATTCGATTTTCATGAGTTAACTCATAACCCGACCCAACTCAACCCAATCAAACCCGTCTACACAATCAACACACCCAACCCGTGTAAAAACAACAAAAGAATTGATACAAACAGATCGGGTTGGACGGTTTTGGCGGGTTCGATCTGATTTTGCCCACCCCTAAATAACTTGGGTAATTATTCATTAACAAAGTACCTATAATTATTTAATTGACCTAATTTCATGACCTCCTTGTTGAGACTTGCATTTAAGTTTGTAGTTCGATATATATAATTTTCAACGCTCATAAAATATGAAATATTTAATAATCTTTGAATTAGTGACGATTAGGTGATCATGAAGAAAAAAAATACACGGTCAAACTATAATTTAAAATCGAACCAAAGAGTTAGGTTTATGTTGAAAAATCTCAAACTGCTTTAAATTATTTGATTTAAGTTTTGAGTTACTCAAACCATTTAAAACGATACTTATACCCCTAAAGCTACTCCTCAAGTCTTCGAAATAAATATGATATTGAAGAAAATTTAATTAATTTCAATGTGTACAATTATCATCACAAGACATGCGAAATAATCATGTAATCAAAACATAATATGTGCGTAGAAATTGTCTACTAAAAGTAACATCCTTTCATTTTAAGACGCTTCAATTATCATTTCATCTTTTCTTTTCAAACAAATTTGTTATTTCACAAGGATCATAACATTTCGATAATTATTAATCAACTCTGTTGTTTTTATTTCATATGCCGTACACGTAAATCCGTTTGATTCAATGTTTTCATAATTGGAAGAACAATTTTTAAGAGAATTGATACTTCTTGTTCATCAACCAATTTTGACATCGGAGAAGAGTACGTTCCCCGGAGCGTCTTCTTTGAAGTACTCCAAAACAATTTCACTTGAATTCTTCCTGCGAGTGAATCTCGGATGTCCACCTCTATGAGTTTTTCATTGTCCTACTCCTAAAGATAGAGATGTTCATGAGCAAATTGGTTTTAACAATTAGTAATCAAATTCTAGTATCCAACAAATGAAAGATACTCATCATTTGTAAGTATATTTTTCAGTCATTCTAACTCGAGTAAAGTAAAATCGATCAAACAGAAAATTCAATTGTTGAAGTGAGATTTTTTTTTTAAAAAAAATTCGGACAAGGAATTTAAACCATGGTCAAGAGAGGATTATTTTATTTTATTTTCTGTTCTGCTAGACTATGGGTCAAGATTCTTGCTTCAGTGGTGAATTTTTTTCCTAAAACTTTTGACCATTAGCTTTGTAAATAAAAGCAGTAAAATATAAAAAAGAAAAAATATGAAAGAAAGGAATAATTCTTTGAAAAAACAAAACTTGAAATTTTTTAAAAATATTTACAACTTGATAGAGTAGAAATAAAGAAAACAATAACTTTACACCCCACTCTAGACTGAATAAGAGAAATTTTTATGTCAACAAATTCAAAACTTACATTAGTTCATTTAAAATTGCAATTTCGTTAAGATTGTCGAAATAGACTATTCGAAGGTAAATAAGAACCAACCTATTACGATTATCGATCCAAACCCGAATAGACTGGTAATGGGTTACGAACTAGCCTGCTGGCCCATCCCAAAAGCAGTTTATCTTTTCTAGTTTGGACTGGATCACAATAGTTGACTTCTTTTCCCTCTACCTCTCCATCGGCGAACACTCCGGCAACCTCTCCGACAACTGTTCCGACGACCGCTCCGACGACTTAAAGATTTCCAAAAATTACAAATTGAAAATCACTCCTCCACACCCATTGTTCCACCTACCACAACCCCATCTCCGCCTCCACCTCCTAAAAAATTACCGGAAAAATTTCAAGTCGCTTTATATAATCAAGCAGCTGACACATGTCATCCTTGACTAATTGTGACCAAGTTTGTATTCAATGTGACTAACTGTGATCAAATTTGTGTTCAGTGTGACTGTCTATGACTAATTATGACCAATTTTGTATTCAATGTGACTAACTGTAACCAAATTTGTGTTCAGCGTGACTGTTTGTAACTAATTGTAACCAATTTTGTATTAATGTGACTAACTATGACCAAATTTGTGTTCAACGTGACAGGTTGTGACCAATTGAATCTTAATTGTGACTGTATATGATCAAGCTACAATCTGTTACAATTAACACAAAATTGGTCACAAACAGTTACAATACACACGTATTTGATTACAAATTATCACCAGAAACCAGCACCACAATCCACCACCGATCATTACCACCATCACCTCAAGTGCATCACCACTACCTCCTCCAACTCAAATTGCACCAAACAATAAACATCAGTACAAACAATCGATTCAAATTAGAAGCATGAACAAGATCTCAAAAACATCAATCGAACAACATTAAATAAAATCATTTCAACAAAACTATGTAAAAAGGAAATCGAAAACCAATTATCACATCTATTCTATACGTATACATACGCGAATTGGCTCTGGAGAGTTCACCGACTTCATTAGGGTTAAGCCAGACTTTGCCCTTGCCGCACTTGAGGACGCTGGCGGCAAGCCGCTTTTGTAGCTTCAGCGACACTATTGTCTATGAATTTCATCCAGTACCGAAATCGCAGAGGAAAAACTATATTAACAAAACTGCCGGAATACCACATTCCGGCCACCACCACGATTGCGGTCCTCCTCCGGCCGACTGCCCATAATTTACCCAAATAGCCTTCCATAAATCTGAATTGGCCACAAAAATTCTCGTAGTCGCAAACTCGCGACAAGCAAGTCCAAAAAATGCTTATTCCGGTGCCGTCCGGTAGACCTATAGTCGCGGACCACCTAGGTCGTCTTCCCCACCTCATAGCGCACCTAGCCCATCAATGGGTCAACTCCAATTTATAGCCCAACGATCTGAATTTGGTCCAAAAAATCACGCAGGAACAAGGAAGAGAGAAGCCGCCACCAACCACCCCCAGCACCAACTAGGCACCATCACCACTGCCCCTCTACGCCGCAATCACCAGAGAGAGAGAGAGAGATGTACTGATCGGTGATTTAGGGATATAAAATGTAGGGGGTGTAGGTGGCGTGGTGTGGTGTGGAGTGGAGTGTATATAAATTAATTTTTAGTTTTATAATATTAAATAATAATTCTATTTATCATCTGACTTTTGAATTGTAAAACTTTATCCCCTTATTTTTGAATTGTAATTTTAAAAAGAAGGGTTTAAGGTAATTTTCTCTTTAAATAAAGATAGATTCTATCTTAATTCAAGTACAAAGCAGAATCTGCCTTGAAAACAAGAAAAAATTAACTAATTTGTGCCCTGGAAAAAGAGGCAAGAATTATTTTTCCAAAATTTATTCAACTTTAGAAAAAAAAAAAACTACACGGACTGGGCAGTTAAGCATCTGGCCTAAAACAACAGACTTCATCGGCCCGTCAGTTAAACGAATTGGCCTATGGGAAAAAATTAAAAATAAGGTGTTTCAAGTTTGCAATTCAAAAATCAGGTTTATAGTTTAAAAATTCAAAAATCAGGTTTTTTTTTTTTTTTAAATAAAGATAATAAAGTCACATTTTTGTGATTAATGGTCACATATTCATAATTATAAGTCACGAATTTATTTACTGGTCACATATCGTCAAATTTTTTGGTCACAAATTATTTCGAGGTCACAGATCAAAAAATTTATACGTCACATATTATTTCGAGGTCACA
>CAIGRF010391160.1:5194-24498 GCA_903798235.1 Fraxinus ornus | reverse complement strand
GGTACCTCAGGCACCTCTTCACCAATCCCAATTCTCATCAGAAGCACCACCAAGTCGGAGCACCTCCACGCCGGTGTTCCGGTGACCATCTCCGCCACCTCGCACCCAAGTGCCCATATATCAGCAGGGCGCAGCCTGCTCACCTCTGGCGACCATCTCTGGCGACATATAATTTCTGTTCACGTCAGATTCAATCGCCAGCCAAAGATTACAATTTTGATTCAATCATCAGCCAAAAATTAAAATTCAGTTGACAACAGTAAATTAATCTTACGTCACAATCAAGAAATTTACAACAAAAGTTATCCGCAATAAATTTTGGTCTTTTTCATCCCATGCCCATCACATTATCAGTTGCTTCTGTTACGGGCCTGAATCAGGCCTACCACCTCACCTACCACTTGTCGACATGGATTGCCCCGTACCGCGCCACGTGTCAGCCGAGGCGATTACGCATGGGACAAACTGATTGCATAAGTCGAAACGATCACTTTAGGGACGAACTAGCCACACGCCAGCAAATAAACCGAATTTACCCACCCATCTGCGATACCTCGCAGATGCAAAGGCCCGACTCCGCTTCTACGACTCCGCTCCTGCCTCGCCTCGCTCCAACAATGATTTCCCCAAGGTCAAATCCCTGATTGACAGGACGTGTAGCAGGACCCAAACGGTCAAGCTCAACTGTCTTTGTCAGAAACATTAAATGCCAGCCAACCTATGGAAAGACAAATTGACACCTAGAATGGGACGAGCCATGAGGATCTCACGATACGTGTCTTCTCATCCGATGGTTCTCCTCTTTCCATCATTGGTATAAATACATCCAACTTGTGCCTGAAGAAGTGATGGAATCCCCTTTTTTTCCAACTCGAACCATAAGTGTAAACTTGTGAAAACTTGGTATTATTTTTTCTTTCCCCCATACGTTAGCATCTTTACCATTGTGCACCCTTTCTCCGGCAAATGTTCCACCATCGGGAACCATTTTCCGGTTAAATATAAACTGACTTGACCGTCGGAGTGCTCGCGACTGCTCCCAACCCCCTCCGGGAGAGACCACGGGTAACTGACGTAGTGCTACGTGTGCAGGGAATATTTGACTTGAAGACTTTTCTGTTGGCCACGTCGGAGCCATTTTTCGAGATCAACTACTCCTCTGAGCACTACTCTTCGTTGCACTAAAGGACCTGAAGCATCATCATTTGAAACACCTTCCATCCCGTGAGAAACTCTACCATGGGATTATTTTGGTTTTTTTTCATCCCATTGACGATCATTTTTATTCACAAGAAGGCGAGGAATTTGATCAGGGTTCGGAGTACTTTGGCGAGATTGGAGAGCTTAGAAAGGAGGAGGGAGTTCCTGGAGTGGAAGATGTAGAAGAGAAGGTTTCCTCGCCTGGAAGGGTAGAATCTCATGAATCAGAAGATGAATTTGATGAACCTTCTACGGAAACACTTGTTCGAAGTTTTTGTTTTTTATTTTTAGTTTATATTGTATTAAGGGTATAATTGTAAATTTTTTGTGGTGTATTTATTAAAAATATATTTTAATTGTGGTGTGATTATAATGTGGTGTAGTTAGTAAATTTTGTTGTGGTAATATAATTACCCTTTACTAAATACACCACAATTTTCTTGTTTACTTAAATATCCTTAAGTAAAATTACATAATTAGGATTTTTAATTAAATAAATTATTGTTACACCCAAATATAAAATCTAATTTCTTTTTTTCTTTTTCCTGAACATCTCTTTGCTCATAGCTATTCCGACGGCTTTTGCTTTCTTCTACGGTGGCAAGATAAATTTCTTTTCCTTATGATAAATGAATTTATACTCTATTTGATCATGATTTACGAATGAATTTTTCAGTTTATTTGTCAAGTTTGAACATTATATGATTTTTTATTAATTAGAAAAAATTTATTATGAATTTAATAAGCATATTTTCAATTTATTATTTATTACACTTTGTATCAATTTACTCTGAATTTGCGTGTATTTAAGTAAGATTATCTTCAAATCACATTTTTAGGTGAGAACAGACGTTTGTCAGATTGCATGTAAGATAATGATTTTTAATTGTTAAATGTGTTTATGAATTTGCGTGTATATACTCGCACTAGTCATAATGGTTCATGAATTTGTGTGTACGTAGGTCCATGAATTTGCGTGTAAGTAGGTCTATGAATTTTCGTGCATGCATTATCTTTTGTGAACATTATGTTGAGTCGACTTGTTTTCTCACTCATGATATGGAGTTAAACGATAATGAATGCAACTATTGTGAGTGTAGTGAAAAATATAAAAAAAATGTAATAATCATTCAGATCATGAACCGAAACAAAAGAGGTCCATTGGAACACATAAGTGTGAATGTCTATTTGATTTAAATGGTGTGAAATTGTCAATTAAGGACGATTGGATGTTAAAGGTGTTATATGGACTACATAATCATCCAACAGCACAACATTTAGAATGACATCCTTATATACAAAGATTAACTAATGATGAAGAGTGGATTTTAATAGATATGTCAAAAAGTTTGGTAAAATCTAGAAACATATTAACGACTTTGAAAGAGCGGGATCCAAATAATATTAGGACAATGAGGATAAAGATTTTGAACCTTCCTATTAAGGTCGAGACCAGAAACCAATCTAAACAATTAAAGACATAAGGCATCACATATAATGACAGTTCATCAAAGAAAGACAAGAAAGACGCCTTGAACGATTTGATCAAAGTTCACAAAATGTATAGTAAAACACAATCACCAATGAGATTGCCGGCTTTTCATTATATAATTTTTTAAACAAATGATACTGTGCAACCAGTTTTTAATAAGAGTTGGAACTTTTTGAACTTTGTCTATTCCAAGTCAAAAATTGAGAATGCATTTAAGTCTATTTTTTTAACAATAATTCTTCCATCCTCTTGAAAAGCAATTAATTGCAAACATAAGATTCTTCTTCATAATCCAAGTGCATAGATTACATTCCCATTACTGTTTCTTTGATCCATGTTCAAGTAAATTAACAACAGAAAAGTTCATCATCTCAATTACCAAGACGTAAGCAAATAAGTTCAAAGAACCGCAGCAAAAAACTTCTGGGAAAACAACAATTGTCACCATTTTCAATGCTCGCAAATGAGCCTCAAGTTATAGAAAACATCAAAGTAACCACTGAGATGCTGGCAAGTGGCAAATGATAGGTGTATCATTTTCTTAGTGGGCACACTTAGCCTATTAAGGTCGAGACCGGAAACCTTCATATCTTCCGTTTCCAATGGCTATAAAATAATGAGGGGAGAGTTGAAAAAATGAGGATTAATATTCTTCGGTTCTTCGTCTAGACCCGTTACCCGACCCAAACCGTTCGGTTCTCAATTCGGGTATCCGTTCGGGTATTTAATTTATGAAGAACCGCTCGGTTCGATTCGGATTCGGTTCAGGACTTTTGTCCAACCCTAGCAAATGATAGGTGTATCATTTTCTTAGTGGGCACACTTAGCCTATTAAGGTCGAGACCGGAAACCTTCATATCTTCCGTTTCCAATGGCTATAAAATAATGAGGGGAGAGTTGAAAAAATGAGGATTAATATTGGTGATAAGTACACTCCAATATTATATTTTTTTCAACTTTTTATATTCATTGAATTAGGAGTATAATTGTAAATTTATTGTAGTGTATTTATTGAAAATATATTTTAGTTGTGGTTTGATTATATTGTGGCGTAGAAATTAAAATGTGCAGTAGTAATATAATTAGCTCCTGTTTGGTGCACATTATTGCTCCAAGAATGCATTTTTTGGTTGATGTGATTGAGAATATGTGATTGAAAAATAAGGAAAAGTTATTGATGTGATGTAAAATATTTATTTTATTGAATAATGTGTGGTTGAAAATGAGTAGAAGAATGAGAATGAAATAAATAATGAGGCTCAAACAGGGCCTAAGTCCAAAAAAAATGAAAGAAAGAAAGAGATGATACTATCTTGCTTTAGTCTCACATTTGATTTGACTGAGACACCCAGAATCGCATTATGCGACGGCTCGAATGTGTGAAAACCATTAAAACCATTGATTCTTTTCGTACTTACCCACATGCCATTTCTTTTCACTTTACGCCCCACTGTTCACATATAAATCAGACTTCTCACCCCCACCCCTCATTCGTGTTTATCTGGGCAATGTAAAATTATACAACACGCACATAAAAATTCAGAACTATAGACAAAAGTTTGAATATGGTGTGGGGAAATACGGAATTATCAAAAATCTATGGCTTTTCCAAGAAATCAAAGCTGGATTTTCATGTCCAAGAATTGGAAGAAGAATTGAGAAAGATCGATGCTTTCAAACGTGAACTTCCTCTCTGCATGAACCTGTTAAAAGAAGGTACAATTATTTTTCTTTTACATTTTTTTTTTTTATTGAGATGTTTTGAGTGATTGAACTTTTTGGGTAGCAATTAAGAGCTTGACTGAGGAAGGGTTGCAATGGAATGGAGAAAAGGTGGGGCCAGACTGGCCAGTAATGGAGGAATTTATACCAATGAAGAGTGATTCAGAAGAACACGAAGGGGCAAAAAGGTCAAATGATTGGAGTGAAAAGAAGAATTGGATGAGTTCATTTCAACTCTGGAGCACACCTCTTGAGTTGGAGAATAAATTTGATTCCAAAAATCAAGAATCTGATTCGAACCCAAAATCAGTAAGATTTTAAAACTAATTTACGATTTTTTCTTCTTTTCTCCCAAGAAATTTCCTTTGAATGTGATTTTTGGTTGCAGAGTTGCAAAGAAGAGGATGGGATTTTGTGTAATCAGAAGAAACCAGTGAAGGAAGAGAAAGGATTTATCCCAGTTGAAGCCCTCTCGCTGTCAATTCCTGTGGCTAAAGTGGGATCATTTGATTTGAGTTCGAAAGTGAATTTTGGTCATGCGAGGTCTCAACTGCAACAGAGGAAACAGAGACGCTGTTGGTCTCCAGACTTGCATAAGAGTTTTGTCAATGCTCTTCATCAGCTTGGTGGAGCACAAGGTGGAGGACCATTATCCTCTGTGTCCTAATTTTCATTTATTTGTTCGTTCATTTGTTTTGACATGTTGAAGGTTTGACGGTATTAAAGAAGAAAATAAGCTAAAATCTTGTTCATGTTACAGAAGCTACGCCAAAGCAGATAAGAGAACTTATGAAAGTGGATGGCCTTACCAACGATGAAATCAAAAGCCATTTGCAGGTATACTACTAGTCGAGAAAAAGAATCATTTTGCTTCGTATATATGGCAATGGAACGATTTGATTATACATTTTTGGTGTATTTTCAGAAATACAGGGTTCATATCAGAAAGCTTATAACTTCATCAACCAGTCCATCAGATTGCTCCAAGAAAAGTACTGTGAATTATGGTTCCCCACAATGCCCTTTGCACCTGGGAGGATCTGCTAAGGGGGAATCAATCACTCGTGGTGATAGTGTGGAAGAAAACGAGGATGAAAAGTCGGAATTCCATAGTTGGAAGGTTCGGGTTCAAAGTACAGTTGAGGGACGCGTACAGGCAGCTACATCCCGGAATTTGCAAATATAAACATAGGAGAATCATCAAAAGCATAAAATTAAACTACAAAAAATGCAATGTTTAGAGAAGTGGTGAGTTTTTCTTGTCTATTTTGAGGCTGCAGTTCGTCAATGAGAGGCTATCAGACTTTTTTGAATCTCTAATTTCTTCTGTTATAAATTAATTTGAACTCCTATAATCTGAAGAACTAGAAACAGTTTGGTGAAATATTTGGTTGTGCTTGAATGATGATTGAATATGTTACTGCTAATTTCATTTACCCATTTGATGTTCATCCCAATTTTTTTAATAACTGGATCATTATTTGAAGGGATCCAAGTCGTGCTAGAATAATTATTCTAATTTAGCCCATGTTTGCCATCCATCATGTAAAAACTTTTTTCAACTGCACATTCACAAAATAAAATATTTTGCACGTAAACTCAAATTTTTTTCCTACTTTTTTACGACACATTCTTTAAAAATAAAATCCAAAACTCATTTTCTCATAAATAAATAAATAATGTTTGTCAAACAGATACTTAATAAGTCATCCCATACAAATGCCAGTCAAAACTATTGCGTAAATTCTATGAGCTTGGCTTTTTATTTGTTTGAGCCCCATTTTTCCCATTTTTTTTTACAAAAAATGCATTTTGCATTAGTGTTATGATGGAGATTGCGTAGTTAAAAAATAAGGAAATTTTTTGAATTTACGTGTAATATTATTTTATTAAAAAAACACGTGGTTAAAATAAGGTCAAATTACTGTTACATTTTCATGGAAAAATAGGGCTCAACGTAAATCGCTACTATATTAAAAGAGAAAAATGGTCAAATCACTGTTCATTTGTGCACCCTTCATTTCACACTANAATCACTACTATATTAAAAGAGAAAATGGTCAAATCACTGTTCATTTGTGCACCCTTCATTTCACACTAAAACTGGTTGGCTACTATTCACGAACTAGTTTAATTACTATTCACTAAATATCTTCCAACTGCAATCGACTTTATTGTTTTGTTTTCTTGCAACTATTCACTAGGAGTAATGTTATTCATCCATAGTGGGGTTACAAATACAGTTTAGGTGGCGTTAATGTGACATTAAATAAGCCACCTATCATTTATTGTCACATTAACGCCACTTAGATTGTGTTTATAACCCTAGTGAAGATGAATAACATTACTCATTCACTAGCCATGTTTGTTGACTAACTGGCATATATTTTCTTCATCTTCAGCCGTTCAATTGCAGTTGATATTTTATAAATATCTTCTCTATGTGCGTATTGGAGAAGCAAACTAACAAGAGAGGAATCAAAATCTTTATTTCACGCCAAGACAATGGTGCAGTAAAAGTAGTAGACTCTCTTGACAAATTGCGACAACCAATTCTGTGCTGTCACACTCCATTCTACATCATCTCTGGCTCAATTTTTATTTATTTGAAGTTCTTATACAAGCTAAGTTTGCTGGAAGAACATTCCCAGAAAGAATTGTTCTGCTTCTTCTACATCTTTACATATTTTTACAATATATAGAATTCTTCCTGATATATGAATCTTCTAATTTCTCACCCCTTTTCTCTTACTTGTTCTCAATGGCGTCGTGAAGTGGCAAAACGATGTCCATCAGGTAGGATGACTATGAGGTTTTCAGGAAAGCAATATCTATGTCCTCGTCGAAAACTTGTACGTTGGTGGTTCTGTTAAATCCGTAATTTTTAATTATTTGCATTTTGTTAAACTAATTGGGAGATTACGAAGTTTAAGCGAGTGAAAAAAGCTAATGAATTGAATATGTTATTTAACAGAAAATGAGGGAAAAGCTAATGAATGCAGAAAAAAAAAAGACAATGTCTCCGCGCTGTGCATAGACACGACACTTCGTGTCCCCACACAGTGTAGAGACACGGGGCACTCCGTGTCTCCCCTGTCTCCGCATAGTGCGGAGACACGGGATCCGTGTCTCCGGGCTGTCTTGAGACACGGTCTCCTTTTTTTAAAATTCTTAATTTTTTTTGCCAAAAATTCTACTTATTTACATTTTACACAAACTAAAAATACAATTTCACTTATTAATATTTTAATTCAAAAATATTAGAAATATTCAATTCCATACATATATGAAAATCAAAATTTCTTTTGGAGGCGTTGCTCTCGAGCCTCCACGAGGGGTGCTTCCCCCTCGACCCCCACGACCCGACCCGACCCGACCTGACCCGACCAGTCAGGTCGATCCCCGTCGAGGGCATTGCCCCCGAACTCCCACGAGGGGGCAGCCGTCTCAACCCCCACGACCTAGATGGATCGATTCCCGTTTCGAACTAGTAGACCATTTGAACAACAACAATAAAACAAAAATGATAAATAGTAAAAAGGGAGGGGCGGAGGAAACATAATTTACGGAGATTAGGAAGTGATTGGAGGCCGCATTTGTTTTGCCAAATTAGAAGCTTTATTCCTCAATTTCTCTAAAGTTTCCTGGGTAATTTGGAGCTGCTTTTCGAGATTTTTCACAATTTTTTGACTCCATATTTAGCATTTATTTTAAAATCTAATCAGCTATAATAGCTTCGCTTTTATTCACTTCATCCGAGGCAAATTTAAGTTGTTCCTGAAGCTGGTGAATTTTTTCTTCTGGTTGTGCTAAAGTTTCTGCATATATAGCTGCCTTCTTTTATGTATATGACTTCAAGGGGCTATAGTCTGTTTGAAGGGCATCAACCTTCTTTTCATACTTACTTCTCTCAGCAAACAAAGAATTAATTTGTGCATTTAGATTATCCAATGTCACTTACATTAATGAAACCATTTGGGACTGAATACAAAGATTCCCTTTACCCTTAGAATTGACGAATGTATCAAAGGTTGGAAAGACTTGTATGGCAGAAGAGTAATGGAACTAAGTATTAGGAATAATATTTATATTATTCTATTTGTACCTAATTTTCTACATAATATTTTATCGAATTGACAAGTGGCGGCCCCCTATTGGGGGGCGTCTGGGCCCGTATGTGTAGCTTGGTCCATAATATTTCGGGCGTGTCTTGATATTACTGGATTATCAATTATCTTGAATACTTGAATAACGCTAACATACGTTGAAAATTAGAAATAAAAATCAGTAGGTGGGTTCTAAAATCCAATACATTTATCTCATAATTTGATAAAATCAATATTTTACATTATTCATAGATTAATTTAGGATAATCACACTACATCAAAAAATAGCTTTTGCAACACATAAAAGACAACATTCGATAGTGAAATGTTGCTAAAAGGGTCTATCGCAAGATTTTAATACGTGTGTTGTCATTGCTTAACAAAATTGAGTTTTAGCAAGGTTTTTTTAGTAAATGTTGCTAATGTTACATTTTTGCAACGTTTTTTAAAACGTTGCGAAAGGCTCTATGAATCAAATCAGTTTAATGGCATCCTCAAGGCTCCACCCGTCCTCTCTCCCACGGTTGACACCTTGACGGCAGTCACTGGCCACACCCATGGTAGTCACGACACCAGCTCCAACTTCCAAGCTCCGCGCGACCGCGCCTCCCCCAGTTCTAACTTCCAAGCTCCGTGGCTCCGGTTCTGGATCCACACGTCCTCACTCCTCTCTGAGCTCTCTCAGTCTCCCAGCACTCATCACTCAGTTTCCTGGTAAGTTTCGGCACTTAGACAGTCAGACAAAACCTCCTAATTCTCGTTCTGTATATCAGACTTTTGATTTTGTGTACAATTGAAATTTGAAATTAGGGCTAAGATTTTTCCGATGCAAATATTTGGAAAAGAAATTCTTACTCTCGATTCTGGATTAGGTATTGAAAGTGTAGAAATGCAAGTTAACCCGATTACCAGATTTTTCATTGCAATCGTGCTTCCTTTAACCATCTAGTAAGTCTTTTGCTTCAAACTTCCGATTTTCTTTTTCTTGGTTTTTAATGTGTTATTTCAGATCTTCATAAGCTTTTATTTCTCTTGAATGGAGATGAATATGCACATATATACGTTTGTGGCACATGTTTATGTGTATTGAAGCATGAATTTGACTTTATACTATTTTTTTTAATACGTGCATATCTTTGGCAACGTTTTTTAAACGTTGTCATATGTCTTTTTGGCAACGTTTAAAAAACGTTGCCGTATCTTTTTACTCTACGACAACACCTCAATTTGCAACACACGTCTAAACGTTGCAAAAGGTCTACGACAACATTTTTTGAACGTTGTCGTATGCTGTTCTTGTTGTAGTGTCAAAAGCATCACATCTTTTTTGTGTTAACAACATCGAATGAATGGTACATTTTGGTTAGCCGTCTACATCATCAAATTTTCCTATTTAGTTTTTGTATTTTTAAATTAACAAAAATGAGACAAATCTTTCTATATATTTTATTCAAAACAATCCTAAAACGCTAACATAAAACACTAATATAAAACATTAAAATCACCTTAAAAATAACTCAATCCATGCATTGCACGGGTAAAAACTAGTATTATTAAAAAGTTGAAATTGTTCACATTTTTAATGAAAAGTTGAAATTGGTCAACAGTCCAATGATGCTCGCTGAAACTTTTTTTATTTGATTCTCATTTTTAAAATTTATTTTTAATTATACATTTTATGAAATCCACAATTTTTATACTTTTAACAACAAATTTCAATTTTTTTTTTTTCCTGAAATCAACTAAAAATTTGATTTTTAGTTAAACCAAATATGGGCGAAAATTTTGACCTAAAAATGACCACAAAAAAAAAAAAAAAAAAAAAAAAAATCAGTTTTCACCCTCCCTCTCCCCGTCAACACCCACCCACAGTCCCACATCCTAATCCATACTTCACCTGCAGCCAAGCATCAGCATGATATAATACAAAGGGTAAATAGCACTGAACATTCCTATCTTTCAATATAATTGTACAATACGTCCATACCTTTTATTTTTTGGCATTTTCACCCATACATTCCACATTTTATAGGGTAAAATGTCCTTTTTATCCATTTTTTCAATAAAACACGATTTTACCCTCCTATTCAAATAAAAAAGGAAAAAAAGAAAAAGATGAATAACAAACTGTAACTACAATCCTTAACTTTTTAAAAATTACAAAGAAATCATAAATATCCCACCATCACCACTTTCACAGTCAAACTGCCACCTATAGATCCACATAGCACCACCTTTCGGCCACCACGTCCACCGGACTCCACCACCACCAACTTCACTTCACTCCCCCACCGTCATCCTCCACACGAATTTGAAGATTGGAGCACTTAGGACCCACCAATTTTGGTCAGACAGCTCTCTCCCTACATCGCGCCNTTAGCCAGACTAATTTCTTGGACCACCAGCCACCGGCCCCTCAGTAACTGGCGGAGGTAAACGGCGGGTTATGCCCAAGTTGACCAGAGTTCGAGCACCCCTTATACTCCTGACCCCAATGGAGCATTCCTCTGTGGTTATTATATCACCAAGCTGCTCCAACCAATATTGATTATTACATCACTCAGCTGCTCCAACCAGGAATCGAACTCCCCACACTGAGGTTGCAAGCCCAGCAATGCCCTTCCTTTGCCAACTTGGATGTGTAACGCTTACACTTGCCCTCATAAATTATTTTACTTCATGATAAACAGTCACACACTATTGAGCCATTCATTTACAAATTTTTAAGTCACCAACTTGAGATTGAGTAAGCGTTTTACGAACGTGGACTAGACAAATGTGACCCAAAGGCGAGTTAAGCTGGGTGCCCCTTATTAAGCCAGATACGATTACGAATCCACAGACTGCTGAAATCTGACCTCCTAATTGTTATACAAATTCTGTTAAAACAAAAATTATATAAAGCTAGTGATATAAAAGGAAATATTGGAGTCACATTCTACACTCCACAACAAAGTCACAACATGCTAAATGTAAACACGAAGAGAACACTATTGTTGAAATCAACACTACTCCTACATTCGAAATTTAGCATCAACAAAAACTTGAAGTCTCTCGGATGGGTTGCAACTCTATCTCTCTATACCATGAATTTGCTGCAAGAAAAAGCATACAATAAATAAATAAATTAGAATAAAATTGAACTTCAACAGCCACAGTATGTTTATAGACTACTCCAGCTACCTCAATTCTTCAATGCCCAATTAAGACAGGAAAAAATGGGGAAAGGATCAAAAAGAGCGCAACCTACCTTTTATTTTCACAGGCCAGACAGCCTATATTGCACATTGATACTGACACTACCACTGCATAAGTATAAATAGCCCGTTTGGTAGAGATTAAAATCGGATTAAAATTAAAAAATTAACCGTTATTGTTTACTTTTATTAGATGAGTGGGACCCAATAACGGCCATATTTTCAATTTTAATAGGCTATTTAGCCCTCCCAAACAGGCCCAAAATAAGGTCAACTTTTTCATCCAATATTTTACTTCCAGATCATATTATATAACCCATTATGTACAATTTTGACGTACAAATAACAAAATTCTAAGTAAAAAATGACTAACCAATATTATAGCAAAATTCTAAGTATAAAATCCACTTTGTACCATTTCACCACCCCATTTTGTCCAATTCTATGCATAAATTTGCTCTGTAAGTTTCAGTGTTTTTCTTTTTCATAATCCTGATAAAAAGGGAGGATTGTAGTACAGTTGATATTCGATGGATAACTTTATCAAGATCTGATAACATGAATCCTAATTACACATTCTTTTGGGGTCTTCGGGAATCGGAGGGGTAATGAACTAGATAACTGAATACAAAACATTCATCTAGTCCATCCTAAATTTGATAGGTAAAGGAAAAAAAGGAACCCCATAACCACATGCATAACACGCTATACATCTTAAAGATTTTAAATTATATATCTTATTTTATACTATGGATATTGAAACATGGCATTAGAAGCTTCTTTTATGCATAGCCAAACATGCTCTAGAGTCTAGATGAGAGAAAAAAAAAACGTCACCGTATGGACAGAAACTGCGGAGAAGGGTTACCTGGACCAAAAGTTTGTTGAAAGAATAAAGCTCTGAGGGCACTGAGCCATTGATTTTGGACAAGATGCTTTTTGAATTAACATCAAGGATCAAAACTCCTGCCCTCTTCCCTACTCGCTCTCTGTGGTTGTGATGTTTGAAGTTGCTGTGCCTGATGATGAAGTGTAGCATTCTGTTGCTGGGGTAAAAGTTCGTGTGGAAAAAGCTCGAGCTGGTGAGGGTGATGAGAATGTGACTGCTCCATAGCCTGCTGCTGAATGTGATGACCGTAAGGGTTGCCTTCATAAGAACCCAAGGCCAAGGCAGGCGGCATGTAGGCGGCAGCAGTGGCCGGAATCATTTGATTAAATCCTGTGGCGGTGACAGTCCCTACTGTAGTATCAAAGCCACTGTTGAATCTCAATAAATCATTCTGCTGCTGGTGTTGCTGCTGCTCATAATTCCTAAACATCTCCTGCTCCCTAGCGGCCGCCAGAAGCGCTAACTGCTGTACCTCAAGAATCTGTTGCTGCTGTGGAGGTGGCTGCTGCTGTGGCGGTGGCAGCTGCTGAGGGTCCCGGATCACCAGCGCCCCGTGTGGAAGTCCCACCGGCCCACCCATCATTGGCTGCATGTTATACGGCATCACCTGATACGACGAGGCCCCAAAGTTTGGATGCTGATGCATAATTTCTGGGTGGTTCATATTTGGCAACGTCTCAGAAGGCCCAACATAATGAGCCAATTCATTTTTTGCGTTGTACAAATCATGCTGCACTTGCATGAGCTTGTGATGCAACATGGTAATAAGGCCAACACAGCCATACACCGGATCACGAAGGCGATACGCCGCCTCATAGACTAAGGAATTTACAGCATCCTCGCGCTGGCTGGGGTTGAGTTCACTGAGGAGCTTTGAAACATTACTGGCGCCGAAGACTTTATGAACATTGTTGAATTTCTGAGGGTTATCGGGCGGAAAATATGGCGCAAACACGCACTCCTGTGTGCACTTTCGCCGGAGTGACTTGCATGCCGCACATGCAGAGTATGATGATGACATTTTTCTCTCCTTCACTGCTACTTAACACATCATTAGTCATAAAGATCATCAATTATTTGAACTTTAACAAGCCTGCGAAATCTCAAAAATGGGTACCTTCAATGTAACTAAAATATGCGTAATTTACTAATAACCATACTGGTACAAGTAAGTGCGAATTTTTTATTCGACCAATTAAAGACGAGTGTAGAAGCAATTATAAATATAGAAGCCGGCATAGGAATTCGATAAATTCATACTCAAAATCCAGGCATTGATTTTTATATTTAAGGTAAATCAGATTCAGAAGGAAAATTAAAGAAGAAAATCAACAAGAATAAAAGAAAAAAACAAGTACAAGAACCAAAATGAAAAAGAGAGAACTGTGGTAACCGTGAAAGCAAGTGATATGAGTCTCTCTCTCTCTCTCCATCAATTTGGATCTTGGAATGCAAGAAACTGTATAGTGTAGACTGTGTAATGAAGAATTTTCTAGATCCAAAAAATAATAATAAATAAATAAAATAAATCTGATACCGGAAAATCTTTTGTTTATCATGAATTCAAACGTATATTTACTTATCTTTAGCCAAGCCTCATTCCCCATTCAAAACGAACAACAACAAACACAAAAAACTAAAAAGAACGGAAACAAAAATGAAAGGAAATGAATGTTGAAATTCTTACCTTCAATTTTACTTAAAAGTAACTATGTCATTACTCCCTCCTCAACCCCCGTCTTATCTGCAAAACAATACAACAGGAAAAAACGAAAATATAAAATATAAACCGTACGTCGTCTTTCGTTGAAAAATGAAAAGAGTGTGGAATATCGATAAATGATCCCTCGTTTTATGCAAAAAAAATGAAGACCTGAGGGTTCGAGTACGGGAGTTCTTGATCCAATCTTCTACTTCCGCGATCCCAAAAAATTGAAACCAAAGATATAAAGAAATATATATGTATATCCACTTGTATTATACTTTTCTACTTGAAATTGAATGGGTGAGAAGAGAACCAGAGAGGAAATGATATGGAATGTAGAGAAAGAAAAGGATCAGTGCCAGAGAGAGTCTACGTCATTTTATGTCTGTGTTTCCGTGTGTGTGCGCGCACAGCCCGCAGCCGTGTATATATATGTAAATAAGTTACAGTATTCTGGGGTTGATGATGAAGGACAACTCTCCAAAAGCGTGTGTTCATGGTGCAAGTGTGTATGAACCGTTGGATTGAGAAATGTAGAAGGGTTGGGTTTGTTAAGAGGGAGGACATTTTTATTCTGAGAGAATGATAAATGCGTTCTCTGAATTGCCTTATTGTTCCTGTACTCGTTGCATCCAAACTGTCCTTTCAATATTAACTTAAGGCCCTCGGTGTTACCAATATTTACGTCACTGACCTTTTCCTGGTTTATGGCTTTTATTTTTATTTGTCCTTTTTATACATGTTAGTATATGAATGCGTTTGAATCACATTATTATGGAAGAATATATTCTGAAATAATAAATTGATAGATAATATGTGATTGAAAAAGAAGGAAAAATTATTAATGTGATGAAAAATATGTGGTTGAAAATGAGTAAAAGAATGAAGACGAAAATTTTAATATGTACCAAACAAGAGCTATATGTAAGAAAGAATTTCAGTGTAAAAATCTTGATTTTTAAATTTATTACTTTTAAAATTTTTATATACAGAATCGTTAACTCCAGTCTTTAAAATTGATGTTGTCATAACTATAATTGTGTTAATTCACTAGGTCTATCGAGTATCATTAAAGTTTTTTTATCGAATATTTATGTACGTTTGAAAGTTGAATAAATTACATTACTCCGGCCTAATTCTTTTAACTTAGAAGCTTTTGAAATGTGGGACCAATAAAAAATGTGATTAATATTGATCGTTTAACTTTAATTTAGATTAAAATCCGACCCAAACAGGATCTTAATAATTGCTTACCCATATACTTGTCAAAAACCAGTGCGTATAAGACTTGTTTAAACACATCATGAATTTCACATTCATCCTTAGTTTATTATCTCAATGAAATGTTAGTCCTAGAGTTTAAAACAAAGCAAGTTGGCCCAAAACTATCACTAAAATTTCAAAAGTCTATCCCCATTTACGCAACTATCCAAGTCTCACTTTTGTTATCGCATAATCCTATTGAAAAATCACTCTACTTGAAACTTCTAGACATCATCACGAGTATAGAAGCATTGGGTCATTAGATTTTATCGTTTGTATATTTTTTCACTCTTATTTTTGTCTAGGCATACTCGGAGTATTTGTACATGATTTTCGATCAATATAAAATTTACATTTACCAATAAAAAAAGAAGTATAGAAACAAAACTTAGTTTCAAGCCAGGCGATCATTAGAGTTTTGGTACAATGGGAATGAATTGAAATTCTCCTTAAATTTATGCTTCGCCAATGTTGTGTTGGGAATCTTGGGATCACTCACCACCGGTAAGAGTTTTAGGAAAAGAGCTGCGAATAGAGATATTGATTGGCCCTAAATTTGCCATTTTCAACGGGATTGAAATGACACAACCTTGAGCATCCACCCAAGAACTGCCAAGTGCAAATCCAACAACTCTACTCACCTTTCATTCTCACATTCATGTCCCAACTTACCTTATGAGAGCCTTAATTATCATTCATGACTTGTTTGATAAAATAAATTAGGTAATAGTACATGGTTTTGCTATTTGTATACCAGGATTGACACTTTCATGAACCCCTTATTGTGAGGGGGCTGTTCATCGATGTGTCAATTGACATATAGCAAAACCCAATTGTACATAACATTTTAGAAGAAAATGGTAATTTGAATTCTTATTCGGTCTAATACTATATATAAATTATGGGTTCAAAATTTAATAGCTACACCAATTGGTACGAGGAAGTGTCAATGTAGTTCTTCTAGTCAAATGATACAACTATAATGGCTTTTGCATATTGATTACAAGAAGTTTAATCATCAATCCTCAAAAGTTTTAAAATAAAATAAAATAAAAATTATATTTAGAGGATGTTTGGTAAAGATTAAAATCGAATTAAAATTGAAAAAATAGTCGTTATTGTTGACTTTGATTAGACGAGTGTCACCCAATAACGACTATATTCTTAATTTTAATAAGATTTTAATCGCTCCCAAACAAGCCCTTAACAAGGAGATAATTTTATTATCAGAGCACTTATTGTGCAAATAATAGCGATAAAATAATGTACATAACTGTATTTTTCGAATATAATATTAGCCATCCTTTATCACAGCCGACTTTAACCCAAATATAATTATGCAACTGCTTATTTACATTCTAACTTGTGTTTCTCTAACCGGATGCGAACAGGATGGATATTGATTAGCATTAGGGTAAGCAAGCGGATCCATCTCTGGGACCCAACGAGGGAGACAAAAAGGAAGTAGTGGTGCGCGACTAAGGAAAATGGTGATATATACACAACTGAGCCACCAATTGCGTGCAGAGGCTCCCAAGCCATTAAAATGTGTATCCCTGCCCGGAGGTACAATTACAATTCAGACAGTCAAATACTATTCCAGCCTTCTTTTGTCTTCATTTTCACACTATAGTTTGTCATTATTATTATTTTTTTCAAGAAATGTTACCTGTACATTTTTATTTAGGCCTCATTTGATACACAATATTTTTCCATTTTTCAATTTTTATAGTATTTGATAAGCAAAATTTTACCTGAAAAATATTTTCCTCCATCTCTTCTCACGCGCCCTTTTTCTTGAATTTGGTGAAAATAATTTTCTTTTGATTTTGGTGGAAATATATTTTTCAGGTTTTTTTTTTTTGGCAATTGAGAAAAATTATAAATACAATAGTATTTTTTTTTTTCATTTTTATTAACAATTTCCCTGCTAAACAAAGCTAAAGGAATGATATTCGATATGGTAATTTTTTTGACAATTTGAATAAATTCTAGATCCAATGGTAGAAAAAATTATCATAAAAAATTAAGATTTTCATAAAAAAGAAGAAGACAAATGGACACCAAACTTTCAAGATTTTTCAAGTGAAAAATTACACCAATCAAACACAATTAATTACAATTCCCAATAAAAGAATTTCTAGACAATTAAATTCCATGTAATTCATTTTCTTTCCATCCATTTTTCACATTTGCAATCAAACGGACCCTTAGCATTTTAAGTTAAACGGAATAAAAGAAGATACGTGTAATACTTATACTCATAGCAATAAATAGAATATCGACACATTTAGTACTCTTAAACCGAATCAATATAACTATCTTTTTTCTGACTAAAGAATATGCCGCGTGTGATATTTGTATGTTGTCTAAGACATAATTGGTACAATAAATTGAATATCGACACATTTAGTATAATAAAATTACCAATAGTGTAACTGTATGGACAGAGATGGGATTAGTTAAGATTGATACGTGTTAGGTTTCTACTTTGTAGCATTTCTTGGCTTTGAAGAGGGTCATGGGTTGATCGTGAAGTGGTCTTAACTACAGCTTTTATCATGTGACATCAAGCGTGGGTTTGCAGTCATCCACCAGACAACACAAACCCTCACTCAGGTATACTGTAATAAATAAATAAAAATTTTATTTTTTTATAATATATTAGAACATTTTCAATGCAATCGTAAATTACCAAAAAGATTTGTCACATCAACAAAATAAATGTGTTTAAAAAAAATACTCCTACGATACAATATGACAAATATTCTGTCTAAAACTCCGTCTCGATTCAAAAATTCTACTGACATTCTAACTCGACAAAAGAAGATTTAGATGTGATTTTCTAGGTACGTTGTCGAGATATTTGTCAACTCTTGATTTCTCACAAGTGTCATGACGGTCAAATATAAAACAAACTTACAGAAATTAATTAACGTATAGAAAAAGTATATGAATATTTGTGTATGCAATTAATTTTGAATATTGCATATCACATGGATGTCAAATGCAAACAACTAGATATAGACATATTAATTAATAAATGTAACTGACCCAACTGCCAATCTAACTTTATATGTAATGGGGACAAAGCTTATGACCCAAATTGGTTGGTTTGGGGACCAAAAATGTCCATCTTCACACACATGGTCGGACCATCATTGGCTTTAGTATATATATACGCAAACAATTCACGTGTGTGAAGGCCCTCAAGTGGTGAAATAGTGAGTGACATTTATTTTTGTTACTCATGCTCTAACTCAATCCCCACTAGCTAGGAATATGAAAAAGGGCACATAGCTTTTCATATTTGGAGATATGATTTAATTCATTTGTAGCAACACTCTTTTTTTTTTTTTAAATTTTTTTTTTATAATCGTGGATGTTCGAGTCAGCTTACGCGCATCTAGACTAATCCCACGAGACCCTGAAGTTTACGATCGGATATTCATCTCAGTGACTTTAAGGAGACTCGAACTAGTTGTTTATATATTTATCTTTGCATAAGGTGCTAGACGATGTGGTTGTTTATATTAAATATTGAATGTGAGAATCAATATAGGTAAAATGAGAATTTTGTTTCTCAATTAACACAAAAAAAGTTGAACTTTTGATTGGTTTGAATTAAAATCACTATAATTGTTACAAAAAACAAGCCAATACCAGAATTGATCTGATACCGCTTGTTAGGATTGATACCACTTGTTGTGACACCAATCACCGGATTGAG
>CAIGRF010391071.1:8209-19052 GCA_903798235.1 Fraxinus ornus | reverse complement strand
GTTTCTCCCCCATTATTCCATGTTATAATGAGGGAAATAGTAATTTTTTGAAGAATGTGTGTTTGATAAGAAAAGAGAAAAAAATGAATTATAATTTAATGGAGACCAAACGAGGATTAAGCCTTTTTTTTTTCAATAACACATTCTCCATCAATCTACTATTCCAAAATGCAATCTTAAGAAAAAAAAAAATGGTGCTCAAATAGACTCTATTGTGGCTGTAAATAAGCTCTTAATTATAGAGTCCATGGGAAATGGCCATGAAATTTGTTTGTCCTTCATTGGAAATGTTCAATTTGTACACGGAAACATCTTTTTCTCACAAAGTTGATGGTATTGATTGTTTGAATGATACGATTTGCAGTCGTTTACTACCAATGTCTACCATGATTGTCTTAGGTTAGTGATTTCATGTAATAATGTAGTAGTTTTTTTATTGTTTCATACATATATTAACCGTCATATATACCACGTAAAACGACTAAGGTAGTGAAAGTCAAAAATAGCATTATTCAAATAATAATGGCCACAAACGAAAGGTCTGATCTATAGTAACCGAGGTCTACGCATAAGTAGCATTCCATCTATAATTGTTCCTTTTATCTTAGATAGATGTTCGTGAAAAAATGATAGGTAATTAGGTATAATTATAAAGAGAGGTGCTAGACGTACAACGTCGGTTGACAACTTCTCACACATTGGGTGGGTGGGGTGATAATTTTTTTGTTTTTTTAAACACAATGGGACTCGCCACTGTGAGAGTGTTGTCAACCAACGTTGTGAACCGATGTTGTACAAGTAGAATATTTGAATTATAAACCAGGTTGGACACTTCAAATGGAATAATACACGGACGCAGTTGATGAAACTCTAGCATGCAGAGAACAAAAAATAATGCAGTCACAATTGTCCAAATTGGAAAAATCACGGATTTTGTGAGATTTTGAATGATTTTAAAAAATAAAAGCGAATAAAAAACACATATGAAAACTTAAAAACGTGATTTTTTTTCTTTATTAATTTACCTAATTTTTGAAATTGAAACCTAAAAATTCCATATTTGTGTAATTAATTGGTTGGCCCAATGCATATTATATGGGAACAGTACATAACTCCTATATATAGGAACCACATTTCACAACTTAGAAACTCCATACAATATTTTATAAATTAGGTTGTAAATAATAATAATAATATAAAATTAAATTTAATCTACATATTCACCCACCCATCCCACATCGCAGAAAATATTACAGAAATTGAAAACTAGATATTGCACCCCCATCCCATGGAACTACCCTACCCTACGCTATGCTACCCTACCCCCATCGCACCCCACGCCCAAAAAATTCCCAAAAATTGAAAACTGGATATTACACCCAACCCCACCCACTCCATCTCCAAAAAAATTTCAAAACACTAACGTGTTATCTATGACTAATTGTGACCAAATTTGTTTCTAATGCGACTAATTGTAACCAAATTTGGCTTTAGTGTGAACGTATATGACCATACAATTCTTAACTATGAAAGTATGTGATCAAGTCACAATATGTCACAATTAACACACAATTAGTCACAACAAATCATAATAAATACATATTTGGTCACAAATGGTCACCATAAACAAATCTGCATGCACTACAGACCAACAACATAATCCACCACCACCATCACCTCCAATTAGGGGTGGCAATGCGGCTCGGTCCTTACCCACACGAGCTTGGCTCGTGCGAGCTCGGCTCGTGCGAACTCGTGGCTCGTCTACCATGAGCTTGCCCAAAATGGTTTATATATATATATATGTGCCTTTTTATATAAAAAAAAAAATTCAATTTTGGATGAGTCGGCTCGTGGGCTCAGCCCCACAAGCTGCTAGTCAAAAAACGACCCGACCAGGCTCGGCTCGCTCTACTCGAGCTCAGGCTCGTCTAAAAAGACGAGTCACAGCGGCTCGTGACTCACTTTGACGAGCCGTTCGGCTCGATTACCACCACTACCTCCAATGCATCACCACTACCACCTTAAACTCAAATTTACGACTATAAATACTACCTTCACTGACATGTGTTATATGTGACTTAATGTAACCAATTTTGTTTTCAGTGTGATTGTCTGTAACCATGTCGCCAAATTTATGACTATATGTAATCAATTCGCACACGATTATAGGTAACATAGATCTGGTCACAGATGTCACAATGAAGTTAGACTTGGTCACACCCGATTTCCGTTGCTACCACCACTGCCAACGTAAAAAACCAAACGCGCACCTCCAACACCTTCAACAAATCCCAACCACCATCGGCATCACCACACCACCACCACCATCACCACATGTAGATCGTGCTGCTCGCAGTTGTAAGCAATGACATGCCACCTTTGAAGCCTCTAAACGCTTGCCAACCACCCCCAAGTTTTCGGACTCCACCACCAGCATGGCCACCTCAACCTCCTCTACAAAACCCCGATCAACATTCTGGCCTAATAGCGTACCCAAACACACCAAAAATTAGGTCAAAAACCATTGTTTTTGGGTGGCACCACCTTCTCCAGCAATCCCCTACAACCACACCGGTCAACCATACTCATCAAGGGGCATCTATTCATGGTCTTATATTATCAAACAACACATAATCTAAATTTACAAATCTGTTCTTCATACCCAGGCAATGAGCCCGAAGGTCACGAACCACCTTTTTCGGCATCACCACACCATGCCACATCTATTACTACCATGAGCTTCCATCAATTTGACAAGAAGATAGAGAGGGGTGGGTGGATAGAGAGGGAAATGATAGAGAGAGAATTTCATTAGTAAATGATGTGAGAGAGAGGTTTTATATTTGGAGATGTAGAATTTTGTGCAAGTTTTCTGCAATGAGAGAGGGAGAGTTTTCTACGAGTGATGGAGGTGGGGTACGGGTTTGGTGGAGTGGGATAAGGGATGATATGCAAGGTTTCTGCAATGAGAGAGGGAGAGTTTTCTACGAGTGATGGAGGGGGGGTACGGGTTTGGGGGAGTGGGATAAGGGATGATAATTGTAGCATGTAGGTATATAATATGTATGTGTAAATTATATTTATATATATTTTGTATAATTAAGAGGTAATCAGGACTTGATAATTGAAAACAAAACTACTAAAATTTAATTTTTGAAATTGAAACTTTAGATTTAAGGTGTGAGTTAATTTTCCCATCTTATAACTTGTACTTAGATAATTTGGGGCCGTTGATATCTTTGGTGCATTTGGGCTCCATCATTTTACATTTCCACCGACCATTTATATTTGAATCATACTAAAATGACATAACACTTGACATAATGATTGACATACTATTACATGTTAATATATTATTTGACCGTTTAAAATACAATCATCTTTTCCACTCAATCGCATTCAGCTACACTGCCTTTTGTCAAAGAATCTGGCAAGATTCTTCTATCACAGTGGCATTTTTCCTTCATATTTTGAGTAATGGTATTTGTACATCATCGTGTACATATTGATGTATATTGTGCTACATGTACATAATAACTTACATAATGATTTATCAACAGATAATATGACGAGATTTAATTGAATCAAAATTTCATCAATCAAATACTTTTCACTTACGTTTTGATAGTCATCATTATATAAAACATTATATAAATAGTTATGTACAAGAAGCATTTTCAAATCAACATAATAAATTTGTACACAATGATGCATAAGTAGCATAACTATTATATTTGTAATATTTATTCTATTATGCAATATAATTGAGAATGTGTTAATATCATATTAACTATCTTTAATTTCAACCATTTAAATTTAAATATCAAAAATCAATTATATCCAAACAAAATTGATCATTAAATATGGAAATACAGTTCCCTTTGCCGTTCATGATAAATTGGTATACCTTCAATTTCAGAAGCAAAAGGCGCATATTTTAAACTACTTTTAAGTTCTGAAGCAGTGACCAAACGCTAAAACATCAAACATAATTACTGATATTCAGCAGTTGTTGGGCTCAAATTACAATGTTAATGGGATACTCTGTATCTTCCAACATCAGATATCTATACCCCTCTTCTATTACCATCAAACCATCTTCAGTGGCTGTGCTAAGGTGTTCACAGGGGCTTATTACAAATTCTACTTCTGTTCTTTCTCCTGAATTTAAGCTCACGCTTTGAAATCCAACCAATTGTTTTAAGGGACTTCGATTGCTAGGCCTATCATGCCTTGCAAATAGGAGAACTGGGTGTTTCCCAGCAACTTCCCCCGAGTTCTTGATTCCAACAATGGCCGAGAACTTGGCTTTCTCACATATTTCTGTCCCCATATCGGAAACTGGTAGGGAACGGAGAGAGCTTGAGCTTTCAGTTGTTGGAGAATTTAACAATTGCTTTAAATGGAGTGTGTTTGGAGTAGAAGAGATGAATTCGTACGTGTAGGTTGAGTAGCTGAGCCCATAGCCGAATTCGAACACTTTTTCACCATTGTAAAAGCGATAGGTGCGACCTGGATATCCTGAGGATGGTTCAGGACGCATTCTCATGTCAGTCATTGGTACTCGGGTGAAATCCTTCGGATACCAAGTGACAGGTAATTTTCCTCCTGCATTGCAAAGATTGTGTAAGATGAGTGTTTGACTGTCTCAAAAAAATCACCAACACAGAAAATAAATGAAGCAAAAAGTAAAATAGAAGAGTGAACATAAGTTTACATGCCTAGAGAAGGAGAATCAATTCACCGATCAAAGTCTCAAATTACATATATTTTGTCAGAGTTCAGAGCAATGGATGATATGTGTTTCAATCAAGATATCAAAAGATCTTACCTGGATTATGGTCCCCAAATAGGATTTCTGCAAGTGCAATTCCTCCAGCTTCACCTGGATAACCTGCCCACAAGATACTTCCAACTTGTGGATTATATTTTGCAAAAGAAACATCAACAGGACCTCCACAAACCAGCACAAGAATAACTGGCTTCTTTGCAGCCTTGGCAACGGCTGTGACGAGACTCTCTTGCTGACCAGGAAGTGTCAAATAGAGTCGATCACGCTCCTCCATTTCTTGACTTTGATCCAATCCCATGACCAAAACCACATAATCTGCTCCCTTTGCTGTATTAACAGCATCTTCGATTGCAACAGAGGAACAATTCACTGCATTGCATCCCGGGTGGAACTTGGTGTTCTTCACATAGCTCTGGAGCGCTTTGAGAATTTCCACAGATTTGCATGGAGGCCCTTCATAGTTTCCAACAAGTACGTATGCATTATTGCCATTTGGGCCAATTACAGCAAGAGATGTAATTTTGTTCTTTGAAAGAGGAAGAAGCTTCGCAGAGTTCTTTAAGAGGACAATGCCATTTCTTGCAGCTTCAAGGGCTAGGTCCTGGTGTTCTTGTGTACACACTTGATTAGGGCCAATGTTACCAAAAAGTTGATTATTTGGATTTCCATTAAACAATCCGAGCCTCATCCGAACTGCAAAAAGGTTATGAAGGGCTCTGTCTACAGCAGTTTCCAGGAGCTTTTTCTGCTGAACTGCTGATTTAGTGTAGTTTTTCAAGAAGGAGCCACAGTTGACATCCATGCCTGCATACATTCATATGGAATACGCACTCCATTATTCACTTTTCTTTTTTAATTGATCACTCCATTATTTTCTTCGCGATTAGATAATATCATGTAAGTTACAAGTAAAAGTTTTCTGTGAAACGAATTCTGTCTTCCACGGAAATACGAATCAATCAGGATCATACTATTCAGTGCCCAAGCAAAATACACAAGGCTGCATTATTTTCTCTTGGCAAATATTCTGAAGCACTTCATAGTAAAATACACAATGCTGGTGATCGAAGTTGAAACATTAAATCACATACTGGTTATGGATAGGCAATGAACATGGCAAATACATGTAAACAAAATAAAGTTTTGAGGTGTGCATAACAGCATATGCTATCATGTGTACAAATGTTCTAAATTCTTCTAGTTCATTAATTCTGTACAATTTTGTTCAGTTCAGCATATCTAATGTGCACAAGTTATCGTGCGTACAAAAGTTATTGATGGTTCTGCAAATTTTCTTTAAAGAAAAGCCACTTCCTGTCCTAAAAAAAAAATCTCTAAGCAACGTTTTATGCTAATTTCACGTAAAATTGAATGTTCTGTACAAAACTATGAAAATTTAATATGTTACATAGATATCCGACATGTGGTTTCTTTCTCATATGTCGAAATCAAGATGTTTTGAGTGTTGAACATACAAAGCAAGGAATTCATCACGGTTTAAATTTACTTATAAAAGAAGAGATAAGAGTTCTACCAGCTTTGAGTACATCTGCTACTGTCTCTTCAGGTGATTTTGTATATTTATGAACATTGTAAATTACAGCAACAGCATCACAGTCGGAGGTGATGTACCTTATTAATAGTCAGTCACATATTAGAGTAGACTAGAGGCAAACAAGTTCATGCTACCAGAATACCATTGAAGAAAGCAAATGTCAATGTTAAAAGAGAACTGTGCAAGTAGTCACCACAGTCCTGTTCTATGTTGAACACAACATGTGTAATAGAAGAAAACATTGAAATAAACTTTTACAACAATAACCACAAGAAACATCAAATATTCTTGAAGAAAAATAAAACTAGTTAAATAGCTCAACAGAAAGGGGACCGAATTAGAGAAGAAAAAATAAATAAAACACTACTCTAATAGGAACTATTGGATCATTAATCTTGACACAACCAAATGAATAATATATTTTGGTTGATCAGAAAACGTGCCTTGCCTTCTTAGGCATTTAAAGAAATGACGCAATCTCCTCGTCCTAATAGACTTCCGATAATATATCTCCTATTCAGGAAATAAATCAATCTCCGAAAATGGAAAGAAATTAATTTGCTATTAAAATACTAAAAACCTACTCCTAATAGAACTAAACTCCTACTAAAAAGAAACCAATAAAATCTTTGTACAATTTTCCTGCATCACACAATAATAGCATATTTAAGCTCTGATTGCAACTCATGTTATCCTGGAAAAAAACAGAAACCAGTGTTAGGGGGAGTGTTAAAGTCAACAATAGGTCAAACTAATTGATACCAAATCGAATTAATAAAGCCCCAAAACAAGAGAGCCCAATATCCACGAGGATATTCCTCATTGATATATTCAATCCAAGAAATCCATTAACTGATTAGGTGAACATGTTAATGGAGACCCAAATGTTAATAAAGATGAAGGCTGTAACCCAGAAGCCAGGAAAAGGTAAATGCAACCCAAGTACTCATTTGAGTGTCGAATGAGGTTCTTAGTTGCATAATTTCTTATTAAAGAATTGCTTTAGCCATGGGAAACCAATCTCCAAGAGCTGATTTAACTGGGAGATCCAACCATATATGAAGAAAGTCAAGATACAAACAAGTTAAACCTACAAAATACCCTTCAAAAATGCCAAAAGAAGTGATGCAAATTGCCTTACCCATGGAAACCCCATTCTCCACGAGCTGTTTTGGTTAAGAGATTGTAGTCAGCACAATTTGGAACCCCGTTCACACTGTTATAGGCACACATTATCCCACTGGCTCTCCCATCTTTTACACAACTTCTGAAAGGTGGCTGATAAGTATCTGCCAAATCTTGCTTTGTTACCTACACATTGTATCCCCATTAAAGCAGAAGAGAAGCACAACTAATTGGAACTTTGCAGCTTTTGCACAGTTGAGGATTACAGAAATTATATATTAAAATAAAAAAAACTAAGCTTTATTCTGCATAACTTGGGTGTCATCTAAATGAATTCTTTTCCGTCGCTCCATTAAGTTCATTACAAGATCCAAAGCTGTAGCAACAAATTACAGATATCATAATAATGAGCAGTGCACACATACACATGCATACACACACATATATTGACAGAATAAATAACAATTTCAATCAAACTAAAGGTATCTATTCAATACATAAATATATTGACAGGGGATATTATTCAATATTCATGGAACAAACAGAATTCTCGTGAACATATAGTAACCTAACCACATATCCCAATAAAGGCCTACACATCTTTTCATATTGAAGAATATATAGACATATTCATGAAGCTTCACATATATCAAAAAGGAATCTTTGAACTAATGTTTAATTTTTACAAGTGCAATAGGTAAAACACTACTATAGTCAAAGCAGTGATAAAAGTATCAAGAAAAGAATTTGTTCAAATAAGATATATTTTTCAACTTTTTTTATACACTGTTTGGCAGCAAAGAAGAAAGAATCACAAAAATAGAATTAGAGATTCTTCATTACAAATATAAAATGAATATAAATTTCAATTATTTACCTGAGCATTAAATCCAAAGCGAATAACTCCATTCCAATTATCCAAATCATAAGCAGTGAAGTGTTTGCAGCAAGCAGATGCCTGAAGATGGCCATTGTTTAGCTTCCCACCTTGAAAAGTGTCCCCTTGTATTCCTCTAACATACGCTACTGCGTAATTTCCCACAACCAATGGATCTTCCCCAGGTGTTTCTTGCCCTCTTCCCCATCTTGGGTCCCTAAAAATGTTAATATTTGGTGCCCAAAATGTCATCCCCTTTGCTTGCCCTGCATTATACACTGCCCTTGCTTCTTTCCCAATCGCCTACCCATTTTCAGAATCGCACAAAAAATCATTTAGTATGCTTTCAATGCCAAATATATCGCCAATTAAGCTCTAATCCCAATTACAAGAACAATGATAAGAACAACCGAATTATAAACATTCTTAACGTAGAGCTATATGTTCACAGGTTTAAAGAATTTTCCCCTTCTTTTATCACAAAAAGAGACTTCCCCCTAAAGTGCTTTAGGTAAGTCGATTTGCAGTCGAGGAAAAGTGAACAGTACGACTAAGTTCTATGCAATCTAACAAAATTTCCTCCACTAATGAATGGCAATGATAAAAAATATGAGGTGTGGAGAATTTCACCTGGCCAATGCGGTACCAAAGATGAGAATCAAAGGTAGCAGCAGTGAGGAGGACTTGAGGGAAGCTAGTGACAGAACTAATTCTTCCATTGAATGTAACACCGTATCCATAACCAGAGACACCATGCAATGCCTCGGACCACCACTCATACGGAGGCACACCGAGTCGTGGGATGGCGGGTGCTGAGTTAACTAGCTGAGATATCTTCTCATCCAACGTCAGGCGGGAAACAAGGTCCTGCACTCTTTTTCGGATTGGCAGCTTGGTTTGGCAAAATGGGAACAATTTAGTCTGTGGATTTGCCGAGTCACATGAGAACGGAGGCTGAGTCGACTCAGTATGCAGGAGAAGTAATGCCAGGCAAATGGCATTAATGAGAGCTGTTACAGGGAGTATCATTGTTGATAGCATGAAAAGAAGTAAAGTGAAAATGGAATAGAGAAGTTATATATGCATAGGGACTTCCAAATGTTTGGCTAAGCTTAAAAAGTTTACTTATAAGTTGCCTAAATAAATTACTTTATTTGTATTATAAAGTTATAAAACATTAAAACTAGCTAATATAAGTTTTAACTCTGTACTTATAGATGAAAAATTACTTAATTTAGAGTTTACTTATTATTTACTCAATTTGCTTTTTAAACGCAAATTATCATCATTACGAAATATAGTATTTATCAAATGATTCAAATAACTGATTTTTAACGATAACAACATTAGTACGAGCAAACATGTTTGAGAGTGCTTGAAGGTCACTATGATCTCTTCACGTTTTGCCAACTTTGGACCCTTATCTAAAGCATCAAGCCCTGTTTGGTGAGGATTAAAATTATATTTTAGTAAATTTTGATAAAATTGATGAAATGTGTAGTTAAAATTAATTGTTGATTTTGATTAAGATTATAATCTTGGTTTTTTGTAACGCCAAACAGGTGCTGAATTTTCTTCGTTGGAATTAACATAGACTCTGTAGAAAAAAATAAAAAAAGTCTTTGTTCGTTTTAATATCTTCTATTCAAACATATTTTTACATTTTAAAATAAAGTTTTCTTAAACTTGTGAAAAATCTCTCTCTACGACTACAATTATTAATGACCAGTTTCACACATAAATTCCAAAAAGTTGACCATATTAATTTCTCTGTTTTTCCCACCCAATCTGAAGAAAGTTTGCAGTTTATTTTAAGTTAAAAACCAAAAATAAATAATTAAATATGTGGGTGGGTCCAATAATTAGAAAAAAGTTAAATCCATGTCCAGATTTTCTTGATTAGTTCCCTTGATTTTAGGCTGACAATAGCGGTTTGTATTCTTGTGCAGCATTCCTCGCGAAGCTGAAAACTTTTTCTTTTCTTCTTTGAAATAATAATAATAATAAAAGACGAACTTTCATTGTAAGGTAATATCGCAAATCAGTGACGAGATGAAAAAGGGAATACAATCGATTCATATTCATATCGAATGGGGAATTAATAGCAAAAGAAATATATGAATATGCCTATTATATATCTTCAACATACTAAAATATCACCTAGTAAAGCTAAAATATGTGCCAGAGTTCATTATAAATTTCAATATGAATAAGTTCGGGTGCACACTCCCTGAGTTGCTGAACATGCTTAAAACTGTGGAGCCCAATGTCAAAGCTAGTAGTGGGCATGTCTTAGTCATTCAATCCTCCAAGGGCACTAAAAGGAAGATTAAAGGAAGTTTTAAGAAAACATTTAAAAAGACTAAGAGCAATAACAAAGCAGTTAAAGCAAACAAGGACAATACCAAATTTGATGACCCTTGTTATCACTGTGGAGTGAAAGGTCATTGGAAAAGGAACTGCAAGGCTTACATCGCAAGCTTGAAGGGAA